>JBBPBX010009018.1:4057-18750 GCA_038048925.1 Garcialebias charrua | reverse complement strand
GGTGTGTGTGTGTGTGTGTGTGTGTGTGTGTGTGTGTGTGTGTGCATAAGAACATGAAAGCAATTGAGTTCCTAGATATCTTCCTGAAAAATAAATATTCAAAGCAACAAACAATCTACAAGACTGCACCTTCTTCTTGTATTTGAAAAAAAATTAATACTTTTTTGTGTACTTTTACAGATGATGTGATGTTTTACAAGACAAATGCAGGTGGCACACTGTGTCTCACCAGTAAAATGAACATAGTGCTTTAAGTGCTTGTTCAAGTTCTTTTCGCTTTCTGTCACAAATTTGAGTTAATTTAAAAAGAGGATAATATTGTTCTTGTTGTTTATCAACACAATGTTGTTTTCACTCATCACTTTGCCATGAAATTATGAGAAAATTAGAGATCGAATGATATGTCTTTGTCTTTAAACCCTTTATCCCATTACCAATAAATTACTATAAAAAGTAGCAAATAATACTACAAATCCTGGCATTTGAAAAGACACTGGAGTTTTGAAATGTAAAAAAAAAATCAAAGTAGTTGCTGAATGACTGAATAAATTAGCATTACATTTGTATGTACATCATGCTGTGGAAAACAGGAAAACACTTTTCTGCTAAATGTCAAAGTTATTTAGGCAATCAAAGAAAAACAAAGCTTTTTCCTTATTTAAAATCATTAAAAAAGACAAAACAATAATATCAGTCAGACTGTAGATCTGACACGTATTGGATGAGTTCAGACTTTTCAATTTGTGCAAAACAAACATGATGTCCTGATTAAATGAGAACATAAATGGAAAAGATTGTGTCAACCAAAAAATTAACAAACAACAAACAACAGCAGCAAGTCAAATACAGCAGAACATTTTGCTAACAATGCGCTGCTCCGAGTCAACAGATGCATTTAAAAACAGTCTTAAGACTTAACTCTTCAGACAGGCTTTTAGTTAATTTTGTACATTGATTTTGGAGTTTATGTTTGACCTTTTTGTATAGTACTTCTGTGATTTTATGATTTTATTTTTCCTTTTGTAAAGCATTTTGTGACTCTCATGTCTGATAAATGTGCTATATAAATAAAACTTACTTACTTACTAACAGTAAAAACTCATTTCTTAAATGTTTTGCCAGAAATTTTTGAATAAAGTAGATGCCATTTCCTACATTCTGGTGTATTTTAACAAGTTGTTTAACATCTATGCTTACCTACATGTAAACACTTGATTCAATAACTATTTTAGAGACATCTAACAAAATAAAGTCAAGTCCTGTGGACAGATTAAAAAAATGTTTAAATTATTATTGATCATGCATCAGGATATTTTAGAGACACCTCATTCAACTAGTTCATATAGACATCCTGTTTTTAAACTCACTCCTGTGGTTAAGATAATGCAATTAATGTGACAATTTATCACAGTGAGGGGTGCAATTGACTTTTATTTTGTTAATTTTTATTTAGTTTTGTTTGTAACACAACATGCCATTTTACTAAACAATGGTGACACTCAACTGCATGTATAAGAATATTAACTTTACCCAATGAACAGGTGACATTTTAATAACCACCAACAGTGAATTTAGGAGGGGCTTTTTACAGTTTTCTGATTTAGTGATACACACCGTGGTGAAGTTAGTTTACGACTCCATCATGTTTTCATCAGTGTGGTTCTCCCGTGTTGTGTCGTCACTTTTCAAAACTGCATGTTGCGCAGTTTATTTTTTATCTTTGTGAAGCTTCAAGAGCTCCCACACGTTGGAGGAGTTGGGTCGAACAGTTTTCTCTGCGTCGTTCATCTGTAAAATTTACTTAATTTCCTTTGAAAACATCGCCTCTGTTCTACTTCTGCCTCCCTCGCACTCTGTTGAACCTCCGTAGCGAGTCGCGCTGCAGAGTTTATTTTTAATTTTTACAGATTTCACTGTTGTCTCCTCTCCCTGTCTATCCTGAGGTTGTGATTGGCCAAATGTCGCGCTCCAACAAAGGTGTTATATTGTCGACAGATGCATTGCTGTTTCTTGAAATCTAGTCAGGGGGAAATGATGCATCTGGTCTGACTCCCCCCCGAAAACAAAAACTCATCGAATCTACACGAATCACGTAAATGATATATTTTGCTTTGAAAAAGGCAAATTTCGTCGAAAGGTGACTATTTTGCAGGTATGCATTCCAGAGTAGGAAATTAACTATTATTTCCCCTTCATTATGGCTTTCAAATGTATATGTTTTGATAATTATGTAGGGCACTGTGTTAGGATAGGCTAAGTGCTTGGTAAAAGACAGTACTGTACGTATAAGGGGAAGTATTTACGTATGTTCCGACTTAGGTCAAAATTTGGGTTACGACACAGCTTAGGAACGGATCTCCGTTGTAAGTCGAGGACTACCTGTATATATACAGTTTCTGTCTGTTGTAAACAAACCTCTGGCCTCCTGCAGGGGCTCATTGTCTGCCCTGACCGTTCGTGTCTCATTAGGGTCGAGGTGGCCGTGTGTGAGTGCTGCCCCACCCCCCCCTTTATTGACATGCTTTGCATAAAAAAGGTGCTGTGTAGTTGTTTTTTGAGTCGACACACAGGACACTGTGTGCTTTCTGAGACTTTATTGCTGTGCTTAAAGAACAATTTATCTTTTTTACACACACATTTGAGTGATTTTTTGTGCACAAATGAATTATACCAGAAAAACGTGGCTTTTTACACACAAAGTCTGGGTTTAAAAGTTTGGTCTCCCCTTTGTCCACATGGGTGAGAGCACCTGAAAAGTGGCGAGGCGGTCCTGCATCAGGCCAACTTCTGCTTTCTGTCCCTGTTTGCTGAGGAAGACCTTGGTGGGCCTACCTGACGTGGGACAAATCTGTGCCTTGCCCAGGCTTGGCCCTGCGGCGGGCTTCGGCCACTGCTCTCCGTCGAGGGCCGGCCGATTCTGTGGGGAAGGCGTGTGGCCGAGTGGTGTTGAGGTTGCGCGTCCCTATGTCCACTAGCATCTCTGGGTTGCACGAAAAGCTTTCTGGGCATCCCTTCACGCAAGGCCTCCTCCTGTTTCCTCCTCTGTTCCAGCCTGCTCTGAATCCTTTCAAGAGCATCACCGAAAAGCCCCATGAGCTCGATGGGATGATGAAGGAACGGGTTCCGCTGGCCCTCTGGCAGGTCTGTCAGCGTTAGCCACAAGTGGCGCTGAGCGATGACAATCTTAGCCATACTCCTCCCCTGAGCGATGGCGGCTGTCCCCATGAGGCAAAGGACAAAGTCTGTTGGCTTGCGGGCCTCCTCCAGAACATCAGCCGCCTTCTTTTTGTTGGAGATCTGCTGGAGCTCCTGAAGCTTTTCTGCCAAGTAGGCTTGCATCATAGCTGAAGAGTTTGTGGCGCGGACACCGAGGCCTTGTTCTTGGTAACACTTCTCGAGCTACGAGGCCGACACGCGTCAGGCCTTGCTAGGCAGAGTTGGTCTGGAGCCCAAAGTCCTGGGGGCTAAATGGGCCGCCAACGTGTCCTCCATCTGAGGGATGTTGGCCATGCCAGCCGCCTCCATTCCGGCAACGTCCAGGAACTGAGAGAGAGGCAAAGTCATTGGAGCCCTGGGTTCAGCCCAGGTGCAGGAAAAATAGGCATCATGTGCCTTGTGGCCAACTGCTGCTTGGAGAACCAGAAGTTCCCCGCCAACCTCGTTACCTGTTGTTGAGGGGGGGGGGGGGTTCTGGCCAATCAATCCGTAGCGTGTCCACTGCTCTGTGACACAGCTCGAACAGAGCGAGGACAGACATATCAGCCTCTGGTTGACCTGCCACAGGGTTCTGAGAGAAGTTCTCGTCTTCTCCTTCGTCCTCGTTGTCGGCTTCGTCATCAGTTAGCTCGCCCGAGGCTGTTAGCGATAGCTCATCTGCTTGTAACGAGTCCCTCTTGTCGAACTCAGCGGTGGAGTCCCCGAGGGGGGCCACCATGTCCATGTTTCCTCCCCAGTCGGCTTAACCGTTGTCCTCTAGTTCAACTGCCTCAAGCTCCGCAGTGGGAGTGATCACTTGGGTAAGGAGTGGTTCCCTCGCCGTAGTGGAACCACCCATGGCTTTGACCACAAAGTACATGCACCTCCGTCTCTCTGCCTCACGCAGCTGGTTGCAATGAGGGCAGGATTCTGGGGAGTCCAAAGCTTTTTTCGTATGTAGCATCCCTAAGCAGACGGGACAGGCCTCTTGTAGCATCCCTAAGCAGACGGGACAGGCCTCGTGGGTATCCGCCGCTGAGATGGAATAACCACATCTACTGGGGCAGGCTCGGGAGCCGGTGCTCGCTGGCCTGTTGTTCTTGTTGGAGTTTTTCGACTTCCTCTTGCTCTTCTCCGGAGCCATGGCTGAGAAGAGACGTCGAGTTGTAGCCAGTTAGCCGTCTGCTAACCGTGGCGAAGAAGTCCTCACATCGAGCTGCTCTCAATGGCTAGCCTGCTAGCACATTAGCTACGCAGGTAGCGTGTGGTGCAGTTAGCGTCTCGTAGCTGAGAGAAACGCAATTTCGGTCCTGTGTATGTCCTGTACATATTGCAGTTTTGACAATAAAGTTGACTTTGACTTTGAGCTGCGAAAAGAGCAGGAGAAAAAACCTCGAAAGTTAAAGTCGACAACAGTGGGTTAGCCTCCGCTAACCCAAGTGCTCATAGGAAAGTTCTCTGTAACGCTCAGGGTAGGGAGCGAGCTCACCTCCAGTCGAGCGATCCAGTCACAGAGAGTCCTGCGAAGTTCAGGGGTGAAGCGAGGTGAAGGGCAAAAGAGGATGAAGGTGAGGCATCAGCCCCTTTTATGCAAAGAGGGCGGGGCCTCCTTGCTGACGCCCACCTGCCTTAAAAGGCGTGATTGTATTACTTCAGGTGAACCGCGCGGCGGCGCAATTCCCATAGTCATATGTTGCACTGAGTGGACTGACTGATAAGGGAACTTAATTTCCCATCTCTGTACCAACATATGCCAGGTCTTGATTTCATAAACATCTGCCTCCTTCCATGCTCAGGATGCCTGTGGATGTGTGGTGTGTAGATGCGTCTGTTTGTGTGCACATGAGCATTTCTACATTTCTGCACACAACAAGGCTGAGAGTCTAATTGCACGGGGTCCATCTGTCAACTCTCAAAAACAGGCCTCCATCTCACAGACACCAACAGAACAGAAAAAAAAGAGAAAAGCTAAGCAAGCACAGACAACACGCATACCACAAGTGCCTGCCTGGAAGCCTCCAGCTTCTGGACAATCTGCACTCATTCTGTGGCAGCTGTATGGCATGCTTTACAATATGGGATCTATTGTCTCAGAACAAAAAGCCTCTCAACTCAAGGCAAGGGTCATATTGTAAAACAATAAGTCCATATCCATGTGGGGGTTGCAGGGAGGAGGGGGAGAGTGTTTGTGTGGTTGTTTATGTTTGGGTGGGCTTGTTTTGTGGGCAGCTGAATAAATAAACACAGGCCTTATGGGGGGATACGTCTTCATTATGGGCAGAAAAGTCTTTTTTGTGAAAAAATTCAAACATTTTGATGGTTTGGATGTATCTTTAATTGTGTACCTCAGGCCTTTGTGTTTTATACAGTATCAAGGTTATGAGCAATCAGTATCTTACTGGTTGTGGATAGCTCTTTAAAAGGCCTTGATTATGCTAAATAACTATTTAAGACTAAAGTAGATCACTGCTGCCTTGAAACAACGGAGTCTCAATATTAATGGTTCATAAAAACATTATTTTCTAAAGGTTCACAATATCATCAGTTATGCATTACATTCAAAAAAGGCATTCAATACAGAACAACTGGACTTTATTTGTAACAAAACAAGACGTTTCACTTCTCATCCGAAAAGCTTTATCAATTGAGTTAGGAGACAGTGAGGGGGAGCAGTTATAACAGGACAAGCCATTGACACGCACCAACATATGTAAATTGAACGCCTTTTTTGATTTGATCATGTCCTGGATGACTGAGAATCTTCACCAGCATATGCATTACATTGTTATTCCAGCAGAAACAAATATAATCCTGCAGGACATGCCTCAGGCTGCAGGGGAAGAACTACAACTAGCTGCTACTGCTGATGCTGTTTGAATCTGCAAATAACCACAGCATTCTATGTAAATACAGGGAGTCCTCGACTTACGGCGCCCTCGACTTACGGCATCTCGGACTTACGAACGGACTTACGAACAGTACAGTTGTACATTAAATACAGCACTGGTATGTGTTTTTAGGTGTTTTTAGATGAAAGTGTGTTAGCTAACCGTTTGTAAACAAAGTTCTGTGCATGTTTATGAACCAGTATGTACGTTTATGTTGAAAAACGGGTGTTTGGCGCAGCGCTAACATAGATATTCCGACATACGAATGAAAATCTGGACTTACGAACGCACGTGCTATGGGTTCCGACTTATGTCAAAATCGGGTTAAGAACGGTCCTTAGGTCTGGAACTCGTTCGTAAGTCGATGACTCCCTGTATTGGTTTACCTGTAATTGGTGAGGAAAAGGTAAATGGTATCTTAACCCTCTGTGAGTAGCCAGTAGATTGTCAGCAGTGTTCTGAAGGTTACTTTGGAAATGTAATTATCCACAGTCACAAATAACTACATTTAAAATATATTAATAAACTAATGTAACTAATTACCTATAGTTATTTAAAAAAAAAAATCTAAATATTGACTGTATGATAATCTTTGACATTTTGATTATTAACCAAGCTCAAATATTTCAACCTGTGTTAACAGTCGTCTAGCAGTACAAAAACTGGTTTCTGTCAAACTCCTAAAACCCTCCAAACATGAAATAACATCAAAGTACTTTGTCAATTTAGAAATGACAATAAAATAATGACAGTAATGATGACGGCAGTATTGTGCACAAAATCAAAAAGGTAAACATTATCAACACATAGCCAATTTCACAGAACATTTAGCACAAATTAGAACCAGTAATCTTCACAATAAACTGTAACAGAATTCACAACATTGTTCTCCTGTTTATTGTTTCTTCTTTAAGTTTTTCAGCATTTCACTACTTGAATTTTTCAACAGTTTTCACTCTTTAGGTATTTAAAATTCAGCTCATCTAGGAGATGCATGCTATAACTTCAGTTTTTTTTTGTTGTTGTAAATTTTAGACTTTAAAATATTTAACTCTTAACATTTGTTGTAGAATTAAAATGAGTGCACATTTTGAATATTAGTTCTTTTAGCTTATGTTTTTCCATCCATCCGTTATCTTTTACCCGCTTCTTCCTTTTAGGGTCATGGGGGTCAATTGTGTGGTGCTCATGTCCAGCTATCACTTTGTGAGAGGCAGGGGACATTAGACAGGTCTCCAGTCCATCACAGGGACACATCATTGTGTGCAAAAAAATTATAAAAAGAGAAATATTGTTGACCAACCATGGATGACAAAAGGGTTGAGAAATGCTTGTAAAAAAAAAAGAATTATTTGTATTCATGCTTCTTGAAATTGCGAACTCAAAACACTGAAGAAAAATCTAAGAAGTATAAAAATAAATTATTTGGGATTATAAGGAAACATAAGAAGGAATATTATAGTGATTTATTAGATAAAAGTAATGGTGACATGAAAGCAACATGGTGAGTAATGAATAGGGTTCTGAAGAATCATAAAGTAAAAACTGGTATTTCACAATATTTTGTAAAGGACAACAATGAAATTCATGATGAGAATGAATTTGTAAATGGATTTAATCAATATTTTGTGAATGTTGGATCAAGCCTTGCAGCTAAAATTCCAAAAGTAGATAATAATGTGAGCCATTCAATTATAGGTTGTGCAAACAGTATTTTTCTAAATGGAACTGACAAAGAAGAAATAATGAATGTTGTAAAAAAATCTTACAGACAAGAGATCAAAAGACTGGGTGGACATGGATATGATGTTTGTTCAAGAAACTTGACCATTGCAGATGTTTCTAACCATTACTTATCCAATATACATGTCATTGTTGATTTTTTAACTTTATTTACACAACCGAGGTCTGTCTGCTTGTTTTGTATATAATGTATATAGAAATCTGTCATATCCTGTTGGTTTTGAACTGTCCATCTGTTTACTGTGATTGTAGTTTTCTTTATTTTCTTTTGATAAGTGCAAATGCCTATTGCCAATGTGACGTGTGCTGCTGACCACTTGACCAGGTCACCCTTGTAAAAGAGATCTCGATCTCAACGGGCTCTACCTGGTTAAATAAAGGTGATTGATTGATTGATTGATTGATTGATTGATTGATTGTAAAGGACATAATGAGTCATGTTTTTTGAGCCATTTACATATACTGTATATGTAATTTATCATTTTCAACAGGAATATTTCTAGATAATATGAAAGTAGCTAGTTCCTCTTTTTAAAAATGGTGATAAATGTGTGTTCAACAATTATAGACCAATATCCTTGTTACCACAGTTCTCAAAAATTCTAGAAAAACTATTTGTGAACAGACTAGATCAATTTATAGATAAACAAAATATTCTAAGCAACAGTCAGTATGGGTTTAGAGTAAAAAACTCTACATCAATGGCTCTCATGGAATTAATGGAACAAATAACTGTCGATCAAAAACAATATTGTGTCAGTATTTTTGTTTATTTAAAAAAGCATTCGATACTATTGGTCACACCATTCTCCTTGAAAAATTAAATAAATATGGTATTAGAGGACCAACATTACAGTGGGTATCTAGCTATATGAAAGATAGGAAACAGTTTGTACAGATAAACGATGTAAGATCTGACCTCTGTAATATCACATGTGGAGTTCCTCAAGGCTCTGTACTTGGACCAAAGCTTGGTAAATGTGTCAGGACTCCTTAAATGTGTCCCTTTTGCAGATGATACCACATTGTTTGGGTAAAGATATAGAACGGATGTTGGAGTTGATGAAGACAGAATTTGTCAAAATACAAACTTGGTTTAAACTCAATAAATTATCATTAAATATAGATATGCTCAGTAATAAAAATAAAACTGTTGATGTTCCATTTAAAATTGAGGGTGTTGAGATTTGTAGAGTGAGTGAGGTGAAGTTTTTGGGTGTTATCATTGATGACAAACTGACATGGAAACAACACATAAATTCTGTAAGAATAAAAAAAGCTAAATCCATTGCAGTACTGTACAAAGTCAGAGACTTATTGAAACATAAAGTTCTGTATTTGTTGTATAACACAATCATTGTTCAACACTTAATATATTGTATTGATGTTTGGGGGAATGCGTGTAAAATATTAACAAAGCCTATTTTTGTTTTACAGAAAAGAGCTGTAAGAATTATCACTAGAAAACATTAATGTCATCCATCAAGCACATTATTTTATCAACTGAAATTATTGAAGTTCCATGATTTGGTAGATTATAATGTTTTATCAATTATGTATAGGGCTCAGAATAACGCATTACCTTTAAATATCCAAATGCATTTTGTTAAAAGACAAAGTTGTTATAATCTTAAGGGGACAGATATATTTGTAAAACCACAATTCAGAACTAGTTTGAAGGGACGTTCTACCTCAATCCAGGGAATTAGATTATGGAATGGTTTGGAGAATGAAGTTAAAAATGCCAAGTCAATGTTTACATTTAAGAAAATGATCAAAACTGAATTATTAAAAAATATATATATGAAATAGCGTACCGGTAATGTGTATTTTATTAGTTAGAAAATTAGAAATAATTGTTCATTTTGTACTGTTACTGGAAGATTATTATTGTTTGAACTGATTCTTTGAAAAAAGGGGCAGATATACCCTGTAATAAGATTTTTTTCTTCTTTCTGCTACCTTTCATTTTTTTAATATATTTTGTACGTTATCCTTTATGGGATTGTTTTGTATTGTATTTTTTTTAAATGAACACATTTTATAAATATAAAAAATAAAAAATAGACAAATCAGACAAACAATCATTCACTCTCTCACTCTCACCCGGACAATTAAGAGTTACCAATCAGCCTAGCATGCATGTTTTTGGTTTCTGGGAGGAAACCAGAGTACCTGGAGAAAACCCACGCATGCACAGAGAGAACATGCAAACTCCACCTAAAAAGATCCCAGGCCGGGTTTTGACTGTGACCTTCTCGTTGAGAGGCAACAGCTCTACCAACTGAGTCACTGTGCCACCTTACATAATGATATTACTGATAATTTGTTACCCTTATCCATTTTTAATAGTATGGTGAAAACAATGTTGCTTTTTGACAAAGTGAGGCCAGTCAAAGAGCCACCTAGTAAGATAATGATTATCACATTTGAACAGAACCCCATCCAAACTTTCAACAATCTTTTCCAGCTATAATTACAGCTAAAACGCTTTCTCAGTGTAACTTAAAAACGTCATGTTACCTGTAGTTTTGCAACACATAAGCTGATATTAAAAAGAACAAATCATGTTTTTGAGTGAAAGTGCATGTCCAAGAGAATGTCCCTCTGTGTATCTGTTCACAGAGAAGTGAACTGCACTGTGTCTCACGTTACATAGCATCATTGTTTTAGAAATCAATAAGGATTGTGTTTCAATCTGTGCTCTCATTACTAATATATCGCAAATGAAGGTTGAGTGTGTATTTGTGCATGTGAGCAGGAAGCACCTGTTTCACCCAAAGAAAGAAACACATCCCTACACGAGGAAAGGCATATCCCATTTCCTGTTGTTCTTTTTTTTACTCATTGTTTCACTGAAATAAAGACAGAATGAGGCCTTGATATCACAAAGTCACATTTTAAAGCCCCCATTCAAAGAAACATGAGCGATGTGGGAGGAAAGCACGCAGTGTGAAACAAACTGGACAGGAAGTCATTTCAGACAGACGTGCAGAATCATCCAGATCATAAGATCATAAAGTAATTTTAAACCAATAAATTAAATTACTGTATTTTCTGGCATATATGGGTGGCCGTGGCACAGTGGTAATGGCAGTCGACCCCTGATCGGAAGGTTGGAGGTTCGAATCCTGCATCCGCCCACCATGTGTCGTTGTGTCCCTGGGCAAGACACTTAACCCCAAATTGCTCCCGGTAGGTCTGGATGGCGCCTTGCAAGGCAGGCTACCACTACCAGTGTATGAATGTCTGTATGATGGATGGTTGGTATTGTAAAGCGCTTTGGGGCTCCTCACAGGGGGCTGGAAAGCGCTATATAAATAAGCTCCATTTACCATTTACCATATAAGTCGCAGATTTTAGCATTGATTTGTCAGTCCTGCGACTTATACGCCAAAGCGACATATATGGTTGTTTTTTTTCCATATTCACATGCAATTTTGACTGACACTTTAAATTTCAGCGAGTCCTCTCGTGCACGCTTGCTTTACTCAGTTGGTGCAGGTGGAGAAACGTTGGAGAGCTAGCTGCACCGGCTGCAATGGATGGATGGATGGATGGATGGATGGATGGATGGATGGATGGATGGATGGCACTGCGTTGCCTAGGTGAAATTAAGCTGTGTTGACCATTAAATAAAGGCATAACAAACGCATAATAAACAGGACAGGTCAGCGGTGATGCGTACCATAATATAATAAACTAGGCGTATACGCCAAAGAGACTTATATATGTTTTTTTTCCTATTCATGATGCTTTTTTTGACTGATGCAACTTATAATGAAGCATGACTTACATGCTAGAAAATACGGTAATATTCCATGTAAGCATGCATAAACTCTATCGCATGGTATTTCAAAGGTTTTAATTTGGATTTTGTTAAAATCCTTCTACTGGTTCATGATATATTTTGCTAACAAACACAGGCACAGACACAGCCCCTGGCTTTCGTAATGATAATTAATAGAAAATGAAATAAACAAACACAAAACACAGCAAAACAATCTGACTCAAACCAACAACATTCCTCTCCTGCAGAGACCTCCAAACAAGCCTTGAGATTCACACATTTTCTTGCTTTTTCATCCAAGTCGTGGGCAACTTGAGTGAAATATCCTTGACCGTTCAAACTGATAAAACCTCTCCAACTGCAAAAATAAATTGAGCAAAATCACACGCAGCAGGAGAAAGGCAGAGAGAGAGGGAGCTCTTGTATTCACAGCCAATTCAATCAATGAAGAATGGGGTTGCACATGAAAACACGACCCGTGGGTTTTTACTCGGCAAAGATGCAATATATTTCTCTTCTTAGAGAAAAAACTGATGTCAAGCACAGCCTTCTGGAAGGGTGTCAGTATCAAACAACTGCTCCCCCACCCGACTCGATCGTCAATAAATTGGAAGTGCCATTCATCAGCCAACTCTAGGAGTCGGTATTCCTAATTAAAGGGGAGCTCGTAAATCCAGCATTTTACAGGTCCTGCTCAGCTTGTAAATACACTGTAAATAAGTTGTGGAGAGTGGCTTCATGGGCAGATGAAGGTCTGTGTTTATGCTTAAACTCCTGCTGATGAATTCATTGAGCAGCAGGCTGATTGCAATTAATTCAAGCATTGTTTGCAGCTGAGAGGCGACCGTTGCGCGCGTGCCCGCCTGCACGCTTCCGGCTCTGCTCCTCTCCCTTTTTCACGTCTTGTTGCCCCTCGCTGATTATCGTAGGCCGCTCCATATTCTTTTTGAAGTTCGGTCAAATCAAACTGGATTAGCACTTTCAGAGGACACATTTGTCGGGCCAATTAGAGCGCTTCCTGGCACAGATGGAACCCTGAGATCTCGGGGGAACAAGCTGGGTCACATTTGGGTTCAAAAAAAGCAAAATGCTTACTGTGGAGTCTGCAGAAACTCACAGCAGACCAGCTGTGTGTGTGCGTGTGTGTTTGTGCAGCAGCAATCCCTTCAGGCTTGAATATGCCTACTGAGTGTGTTCTAACCAACAACCTGAGTAAATAGGTTTGAAAGTAAATACCTTGGTGGAACAGTGGTTAGAGCTGTCGCCTCACAGAAAGAAGTTTGCAGGATCCCCTCTCACCTGGGACCTTTATGTATGGAGTTTGCATGCTCTCCCTGCACATGTGTGGGTTTTCAGGTACTTCCGTTTCCTCCCACAGAGCAAAAATAGGCATGTTTGGCTGATTAGTAACTCTAATTGTCCCCAATTGTGAGTGAGAGAGTGAATGTTTGTTTGATGTACTGGAGACCTGACCAAGGTGTCCCTTGTCTCTTGCACTGTGACTGTGGGATATGGGCACCAGTGACCCCTGCAACCCAGAAAGGAAGTCCAACAGTGGGTAAAGTTGATGGATGGATGGATGGATGGTCCTGATATGGACTTGTGACTTGTTTAGGGTGTAATCCCATTGACTATGTGACCCTACATGGAAAAGCAGGCAAGGTGGATGATTTGCTCAAGGGCCCAAATGGATATGAGGGTGGAGGCAGGTGTGGGTGCTTTACATTTCCCAACAACATTTTGATGTAATGGTCAGAGGATTCAAACAGGTGAATTTGATTAAAATCCTTACAGTGTAAATATTATGCTAACAGTCAGAGTTGACTACAATAGGTAATACATAGGTCTGCACTCGGAGTATGTTATGGATCAATTTCAGCTACTACTGTAATATGTCTAAGTATAGCTCAGTCTTTGTAAAATTGACTGCATTATTGCCATTTTTGAAGTTGCTAAGCCTGTTTTGCTGTGGCAGCCATCTTGAAATAGAATGGCTCCAAAGGTAATCAGTTGTAGATGACAAATGATTGAAATCAGTCCAGTGGTTCACAAGATATCTTTGGAAAGATACAAACAAATGCACACAGAGAAACAAGCAATTACATCATTGCTCACCTTCACTGATGGCGGCGGGCAACAAATACAGAACAGCATCTATTTAACTCTACACACACTTATAGATGTGAATATTCTTACCTGTTGTTGTGGTTTTTCTTTTGTCAGAGTAAACTTGAACCGCAGAGAATCACATCTCACACCTGGGTGTCTGTGAGAGAGAGATACAGAGGGAGAGACAACAGGGGGGGTAATTCAAGCTCACTGAACTGAAGTCCCTGTCATTTCTCACAATAGAGATGGATAGCTATAATATGTAGTGAATGTGGGGTGCCATGTGAATAATGGCCCCATCCAGATCATGTGAATAGCCGTAACCCACTCGAACACAAGAAGCAGACAGTTCACAAACCACTTTGGCTCATGATTGCCTGTTCTGTGTTTACGTGTCCATGTGTTACACGTGTGAGCCACAACATAATGACCTCTTAAGTGTGAGGGTATCAAAAAATATAATGGTCCATCTCTGTTTTCAATGGCAGTTTGCAGAGGGGAAAAAATAGCTCTCTGGTGCCATGATAACGTTTATATGCTTTCACTGTCAAATGTCCGGGATGAGGGGAAATTGTTAGCTTTGTTTCAAATTTAGAAAGCCTCCTATGTTTTTTTTCTGTTGTACAGGTAGTCCCCGATTTACGAGCGAGATCCGTTACAACGAGGCGCTCGTAAACCGGAAATCTCGTAATTTGGAACGGCCGCCATGTCTCTCGTAAATCCGGAATTTCGCTCGTAAATTGGAACGGTTTCGCTAGCGCGACTACAAACACTCTATTTTCATCCAAAAACTGCTTATGAGTGCATAAAAATGATCGGAAACGTGTGTCCATATGTTTATCTAACTAACTGTGGTGAAAAAACACATGAAAACTCAGTATTTTTTGCGTTTTTTCCAAAAATTCGCCAGCTCGTAAGTCTGGAACCTCGTAGATCAGAGCGCTCGTAATTCGGGGACTACCTGTATA
>JBBPBX010009017.1:43262-61051 GCA_038048925.1 Garcialebias charrua | reverse complement strand
ACAATGGGCCCTGCATGGGAAGCACATGTAGGTAGACTGTATTTATCCCAAGTGGTGTAAGAGTGGGCTGACCTTACATGGGTTGAACCTGGGCATGAATGTATAGGTCCCAGTTCGTGTTTATGTGGAATAATTGCGAATTGGACAGAAATGGACATTATTATATGGGACCCATGTGGTTTTGGTATAATGGGTCCAACATGGGAAGCTCATGTGGACTAACTGTATTTACCCCAATTGGGATAAATGTGGACTGACCTTAAATGGGTTGAACTTGGGCTTAGATATATAGGCTCCAGTTCAATTGTATGTGAGCTATCTAGGAATGATACATAAATGGGCATTATTATATGGGACCCATGTGGTTTTAGTATAATGGGCCCAAGATGGGAAGCCCTTATGGGCTAACTGCATTTACCCCAAGTGGGCTAAATGTGGGATAACCTTACATGACTTCAACCTGGGCATTATATATAGGCCCCAGTTCATTTTTATGTGGGCTAACTGGGAATGGGACATAAATGGGCAATATTATATGGGACCCATACGGTTTCGGTATAATAGGTCCAGCATGGGAAGCACACGTGGGCTAACTGTATTTACCCCAATTGGGATAAGTTTTGGCTGACCTTACATGGGTTGAACCTAGGCATAGATATATTGGCCCCAATTCAATTTTATTTGGGCTAACTGGGAATGTGACAGATATGTGCATCAGTAGGCTATATGGGACCCATGTGGTTTTAGTATAATGGGCCCAGCATGGGAAGCCCTTATGGGCTAACTGTATTTATCCCAAGTGGGCTAAATGTGGGATGATGTTACATGACTTCAACCTGGGCATGCATATATAGGCCCCAGTTCATTTTTATGTGGGCTAACTGGGAATGGGACATAAATTGGCAATATTATATGGGACCCATGTGGTTTTAGTACAATGGGCCCTGCATCGGAAGCACATGTGGGTAGACTGTATTTATCCCAAGTGGTGTAAGAGTGGGCTGACCTTACATGGATTGAACCTGGACATGAATGTATAGGTCCTAGTTTGTGTTTATGTGGGATAGTTGTGAATTGGACAGAAATGGACATTATTATATGGGACCCATGTGGTTTTGGTATAATGGGCCCAACATGGGAAGTCCATGTGGACTAACTGTATTTACCCCAATTGGGATAAATGTGGGCTGACCTTAAATGGGTTGAACTTGGACATATATATATAGGCCCCAGTTCAATTGTATGTGAACTATCTAGGAATGATACATAAATGGGCATTATTATATGGGACCCATGTGGTTTTAGTATAATAGGCCCAAGATGGGAAGCCCTTATTGGCTAACTGCATTTACCCAAAGTGGGCTAAATGTGGGATGACCTTACATGACTTCAACCTGGGCATGTATATATAGGTCCCAGTTCATTTTTATGTGGGCTAACTGGGAATGGGACATAAATGGGCAATATTATATGGGACCCATTAGGTTTTAGTACAATGGGCCCTGCATGGGAAGCAAATGTGGTTAGACTGTATTTATCCCAAGTGGTGTAAGAGTGGGCTGACCTTACATGGGTTGAACCTGGGCATGAATGTATAGGTCCCAGTTCGTGTTTATGTGGGATAATTGTGAATTGGACAGAAATGGACATTATTATATGGGACCCATGTGGTTTTGGTATAATGGGCCCAGCATGGGAAGCCCATGTGGACTAGCTGTATTTACCCCAAATTGGATAAATGTGGGCTGACCTTAAATGGGTTGAACCTGGGCATAGATATATAGGCCCCAGTTCAATTGTATGTGAGCTATCTAGGAATGGGACATAAATGGGCATTATTATATGGGACCCATGTGGTTTTAGTATAATGGGCCCAAGATGGGAAGCCCTTATGGGCTAACTGCATTTACCCCAAGTGGGCTAAATGTGGGATGACCTTACATGGCTTCAACCTGGGCATGTATATATAGGCCCCAGTTCATTTTTATGTGAGCTAATTGGGAATGGGAAAGAAATGGGCAATATTATATGGGACCCATGTGGTTTCGGTATAATGGGCCTAGCATGGGAAACATGTGGGCGAACTATATTTTTCCCCAATTGGGATAAATTTGGGTTGACCTTACATGGGTTGAAACTGGGCATAGATATATAGGCCCTAGTTCAATTGTATGTGAGCTAACTGGGAATGGGACATAAATGGACATTATTATATGGGACCCATGTGGTTTTAGTATAATGGGCCCAGCATGGGAAGCCCTCATGGGCTAAATATATTTACCCTAAGTGGACTAAATGTGGGATGACCTTACATGACTTCAACCTAGGCATGTATACTGTATATAGGCCCCAGTTCATTTTTATGTGGGCTAACTGGGAATGGGACAGTAATGCCTCTTATCAACAGGTCTGGTTCCTGTAAGGTCCCATTGTGGCTAGTTTGGGCCAGTTCCTATGGGACCGGTTTATTTCTGTATCCATGCGCGCATTAGGACCCCTTTGGTGGGCGTGAAGTTCTCCTGCAGTGGGCGGGTAGTTCTCCTGCAGTGGGTGGATCATTAATATCAACGCTTCTAACCAGCTGGTGGCGCTAGTGATACATTAAGCTCTTTACGAACCACCACTAACAATAGAAGAAGAAGAGCTGGGGAAAACAACACACAACAAAATGGATGACCTCGTTGCTTTTTTCAACGTTCTGCTTTGCCTGTTGCTTTTTCAAAGAGTAGAAGAACTGAGCAGAGTTGGGAGGGAAGCGATTTTCAATCACAGAAGACACGTTATTTTCAGGCGTCGAAGAGAACTTCTGTTCAGACGTTTAACAGCAATCCGAACCATGGAAAGGCTGCGTTTATCCACACAAAACACTGAACAGTCTGGAGCAAAGTAGAGTTTTTGAACGTTTAAATGAAGTTTCCATAGCATAGCATAGTTCATTACTTATTAATAAACTACATTACATTGGACTCTGGAAAAACCTTTTAGTGTTTATGCTTAACCTTGCAGCTTATTAAATTAAGCTATCGCACATTATCTCAACAATTGAAGTGATGTTTAGCAAGAGGAAGCTAGGCTTTTTTAACTTCGATTTGATCCTCTATCCATTAAAAAACTACATGATTTGAAAAACATGGCTATAGTGTTTTAAATTTAAATCCTGCTGTGCTCCATTTTACCAGTCAAACTCACGGAGATATTTTTTGACCTTGGGTAAACATGCTGCAGAAGCTGCTGGATCCACAGGATGGACATCAGGCCACAGGTGTTTGAGATGCTATGATGGAGAAACTCCTGAATGAGGATGATTATAAACAGATTACACAAATCCTACACCTTTATAACTGTACTGCTATGTAGATTGATTTACAAAACATGGAAATAATGTATTATGGCTACAATTTCCAGTACTCATTACAGAAAAAACAAAACAATAGAAAAGCTACTCCTTATTTGTAACTGTCACTAATCATCTGAGGACCTTTGTCAATTTAATGAAAAATAGTGTGTGTGTGTGATTCAAGTTATAAAGCTGTGCTTTGCCGTGAGCTTGGGTTATGGAGATTGACACATGCCGAACAATCTCCATTTTGCAAGCTTACAGAACGCCACAGCTTTATAACTTTATTCACACACTCCATTTTTCATTAAATTGACATTGCTCCTCAGATGATTAGCGAAATGTCTTCACTTCAAATGAAAGTCTTTTTTTTTTTAATCCATTTTGGTTTGGATTTGACATGTAAAGGATAACATAGAATCTTCACCAGTGTCGTTATAGGTTAAAAAAAAACAAAGTTACTTTGCTTATCCTACACTATTGACTTACAACAAAAATGCTGTAAGCGCTTCACTTTTGAAGATAAGATGGAAGCACAACTTACAATTGTGTTTTTATTAGAAATTAAGGCATACAAAACAAGAAAAAACTTTTTTAAGGTTTAGAAATATACATCTCTCGTAACTTATCGGTTTGCCATGGAACGGGCAACCGTTTCCAGCACCCCAAGGAGCGCTTGATTGAAAGCAGCCCTCTGGTCAGCCTCCTGCCTTCGTTGTGCTGCTTCCTCTCTTCTTAAAGCCATTTCCTCCCTCAGAATGGCTTGCTCCTGCTCCCTCGCTGCGTCAGCTTGACGTTGACTCTCCGCAGCAGCGGCCTCACGTGCTTTTTGGGCTTCCTCGATGGTTAACCGGAAGTGTTCCTCTCGCTGTGCCCGGTTCTTCTCCTCCTGTTCAGTCTGAGCTGTAATAAAGCTTTCAGCTACAGTTGTCGCTTTGCGCTTTCTATGACCTAGATAGAACAAACAAGAAAATGGCTGTTAGACAATGAAGTACAGAATGATACAGTTTTTAAATACGTTATTGAAGTTTTAGTTCCTGCTAATTTTGAAAAAAGATCGTAACATCAGGAATATGATTCTCTTCATAAAGCAATCTTGCACCTTTATGGTGGTAAGCAAGTGGGTATAAACAAATGACATGTATTCTTTTTCAAGAGTTTGTGTGAATTTAGAAAAAGAACAAGGCCATCATAAAACAACAAAAAAAAACACACTGAATAATATGAATTATAAACTTGATGAATGAAAGTTAAAGTAATAAATGAATAATACATTTTAGCATTAACACAATTGAATAATTGATAATGTAGTTTTACTACATGTACGTTGTTTTACAAGAAAATAGTAAACACAACACAAAATTACTATCAACGTGATGTTAGACACGTTTGGTGCTGCTTCATACCTAGTAAGGGGTGTTGGGTGGGGCCTTTCTGCTGCGTGTTGACCGGCGGAGTGGATGTAGAATTCCTTGAAGCTGTACTTGGAGATTCAGTGGTCGGGGAAGGGTTTGAAGTGGGAAGGCTTGGAGAGTCAGAAACAGAATCTGAAGAGCCTTCTTCTTCTTCATGGACACTGTCTGCATCAAAAAAAGAGTGCAAAAACAGAAACAAAGTACAGTTAACATTGATGCCAAGTAATGACGACGTAACAGTGTGAGCCTCATTTGTTAAGATAGTGTATATACAGAATTTCTTGAATTAATTCTAATAGCTATTAATATAAATTTAATGCCATTACAATGTTTTTAATACTACTACAACACTGAGCTGGAACCATTGTATTTCAGTTCAGAGCAACTAATAGTAAAGTGATAAATTACTGTAATTTTCTTCCTAAAGTTTGGTAGTAAATGTAGTTTTATAACTATTTTTGTATGCTGGATACATCAAGTTGCTTCTTGCCTCAATAAAAAGCACTGACCTACTTGTTATTTAAATCTAACCCACGGCAAATAGTTATTTAACTTTTCACACACACAACATAACTCTAATGGCAAACAAAAAACTTGAAACTTGAAACCAGAATAGTTTAAAATAATTCATCATTGAACACATGCAAAATTCAAATAGAGGGGGGAAAATAATAACAGCTGTACTGTATATTTCTGCCTGTAAGTCTCTGTTTTTAACAAAATTTACATGCCCTGGGACTTATAGGCCAAAGTGACATATTTATCGAATTTTTCCCATATTTATAAACCATTTTTGGACAGATATAACCGTTTCCATTTAGACTAAACCAAAAACAGCTGCACCACCCCGGTGAATTTGACCATTAAAGTGCATTTATTAAGCAAATGATAGACTGACACGCAACTCTGCTATAATTTACAGCTAAGAAACAATTCTTTAGGAGCTTTTTTGTTGTTAAATTTAAGATAAACGAGCGCATGCCTTCTTCCTTGTTGTTGTCGTCCCGCACGCGCGTGCAACAGCACCAAGCGCCAAACTATCTTTACAGCAGATTATTAAATCACGTTTTTAGTAAGAAAACGTTAGACTGAGACACACCTATGCTATAATTGACAGCTAAATAATTGTTTATGTATTTTTCTTCAGAGAAAGGGGCCGCTCCGAGTCCTCCCTCCATCTTTTTTTTTTTTTCAGAAAAGCCTCTCGGCTGTTGCTGAAGTCTCCGGTGGTTTTTCAGTCCAAAAACGCTCAGAGAGTTGCATGACTCACTGGAAATATGTTTAAAGTTATAAAACACTCACCATCTACTATAGACTCCAGAAGAGAAGTGCTCCTCCGACTTGTTGTTCTCGATTTTTGGCAGCATGGCAGCTTGCATTTCCTGGAAGACTTCTTCTTCTTCTTCTTCTTCTTGGCGGATTGCAAACAACGTTCAGGTGCATACCGCCACCTACTGGAGAAGACTGAATCTCCGCCCTCCGACCTAGGACTACGCCCCCTGACCAATCAGTGACCACACTGTGCTGATGTCATAACTGGACCCATGAGAACTGGTACTTTGTACCTAGTTGAGGCAGGCACCAAAATAGGACCGGTTTCTCGTGAACAGGACCCTGTGGGTACACTCCATAACTAGTTGTTAACTAGTTACGAACGAGCCCGAACGAGCGCCAACAGGACCTGTTGATAAGAGGCATAATAGGCAATATTATATGGGACCCATACGGTTTCTGTATAATGGGTCCAGCATGGGAAGTACATGTGGGCTAACTGTATTTACCCCAATTGGGATAAGTGTGGGCTGACCTTACATGGGTTGAACCTAGGCATAGATATATAGGCCCAGTTCAATTTTATGTGGGCTAACTGGGAATAGACAGAAATGGTCATTATTATATGTGACTCATGTAGTTTTAGTTTAATTGGCCCAGCATGGGAAGCCCTTATAGGCTAACTGTATTGCCCCAAGTGGGCTAAATGTGGGATGACCTTACATGGCTTCAAACTGGGCATGTATATGGCATGTATCCGGCAGTTCAGGATAAAGGGCCGAGACAGCCCCTGGTTTACTCCTGAATTAGCTGATCTCCTGCACTGGAGAGATCATCTTTGGGCCGCAGCAAGAAAATCACACTCAGACACTGATTGGTTGAAATTTCGGCAGCTAAGGAATAAATGCACAACTGCCATTAAAGCCGCAAAACGTAACTACTTCTTATCTCAGACCTCCAAAAATCTAAATGATCCTAAAAAATTCTGGAAAACCATTAAATCTCTCTCAGGCACCCCCCAATCATCTGACCTCCCATCACAATTTCTTGTTGACTCTGTTCCTGTGTCAAATAAGCACGAGATCCTGAACTGTTTCAATAAACATTTTGTTGCTTCTAGTTCATTATTTGACACAGTTACAAACGGAAAATCAGCCACTTTATCTAATAATCAAACTTCTACAAATCAAATCCCTCCTACAAGTCAACCATCTGTTAATCACACCTTCTCTTTTTCTCCGTTCTCAGTCAGTGAGGTAAATAAACTGTTAAATGATCTTGATCCAAAAAAATCTGCAGGTCCAGATGAACTTCCACCTTATTTCTTAAGGCTGGCTGCTCATATCATCACAGTCCCTGTGACCCACATCTTTAATCTGTCCATAAGCCAAAACACCATTCCGGATGCTTGGAAAACAGCCTTTGTTCTTCCTTTGCTGAAGGGAGGTGACCCCACCTCACTGAACAATTATCGACCGATCTCTAAACTCTGCATCTTAGCCAAGGTTCTAGAAAAACTGATAAACTCTCAGATCAAAAATTATCTGGACTCATTTAACATCTTACCTCTTCATCAATCTGGTTTCAGGAAAAAACACAGCACAACAACTGCTTCTCTGAAGGTTCTGAATGATGTTGTTGAAGCATTGGATGCTAAGGACTATTGTGCTGCACTTTTCTTAGACCTGTCTAAAGCTTTTGACACTGTGGATCATAACATCCTGTGTCATAAGCTCTCAGAAATCGGTTTCTCTGATCACACCATCGGTTGGTTTTCTAACTATCTTTCCAATCGGAGGCAATGTGTTCAACATAACGGTACTTCTTCCAGCTATTTAACAGTTAAAAATGGTGTACCACAAGGCTCAGTTTTAGGACCCACTCTCTTTACAATCTACATAGCTAATGTAGGTCACTGCATCCCTGATGCATCCTTACATTTCTATGCTGATGATACAGTTGTTTACTGCCGAGCTAAAACAGTTGCTAAGGCTTTCCAGTTACTGCAATCCGCTTTTGACATCATCCAGTCAGATTTGTTCCGTCTCAAACTTGTCCTAAATGCTGATAAAACAAAAGGGATGTTTTTTTCAAATAGGAAGGCGGTTCCAGCAGATCCTCCTCTGATTTTATCTTCAAATGGTGTCCCTATTGAGTTTGTTGATTCCTATAAATATCTGGGTATCCTGATCGATTCACATCTCTCTTTTAAACTCCACGTGGAAAACCTAGTGAAGAAACTGAAAGTTAAACTGGGTTTCTTTTTCAGAAACAGATCATGTCTATCACTGAATGTTAGGAAACGCCTTGTGTCTGTGACTTTCCTTCCCTCCATTGATTACGGTGACATTCTCTACATGAATGCTCCTACAAGCACCCTGCGGATGTTGGATGTTGTCTATCATGGTGCACTAAGATTCATAACTGGTTGTGATTATCGTACCCACCACTGCACCCTGTATTCACTGGTTAACTGGACATCATTAACCTCACGCAGACTCTTCCACTGGTACATTTTCATCTTTAAATCACTTCTTGGTCTGCTGCCCTCATACATCTCCTCCTACATGTCTTTGCGTGAGTGCAGCTACAGTGTGCGCTCTCAGGACATGATTACCTGCAGTGTTCCGTCAGTGAGGACTGAACTTGGAAAAAGGGCCTTCTCCTACTCTGCTCCTGCTTCATGGAATATCTTACAAAAAGATCTGAAGCTCTCGACCTTGACTTCTCTAAATGGTTTTCAGAATCTGTTGGAATCCTGGCAAAAACCAATGCAGATTTGTTCCTGTCTTTGATTTTATACGTCTACCTTATAATGTTTTGCTAGTTTTTTGATACTTTGTTAAAAAAAAAAAAAAAAAACTTTCTTTTGTTTTTTTCTCTCTTTTGTTTTCTATTGTTTATTGTTTGTTTGTTTATTGTTTATTGTTTAAGGAAATTCTACCACTGCTGTTCATTGTTCTTTAGTTTTAGCAGGTCGCTTTCGTAAATGAGCCCATGAGGTTCAAAAGATTTACCTGACTAAATAAAGGTTGAATGAATATATAGGCCCCGGCTCATTTTTATGTGGGTTAACTGGGAATGGGACAGATATGTGCATCAGTATACAGTATAGGACCCATGTGATTCTAGTATAATGTGCAGAGCATGGGAAGCCCATGTGGGCTAACTGTATTTATCCCAAGTGTTATAAATGTGGGATCAACAGATACAGATTCAAACTATGCATTGAATTTACATTTATAAATTCAATGGCCCTCATGCACGAACCGTTCGTACGCACAGATTTGTTCTTAAACTGTGCGTACGAGTGATTTAGGATCATTTGTGGCATTCAACAATGTTTTCGTATCCTAAGATTTTTTTCAGATACGAACAAAATTTACGAGTGGTCCGGACCTGTCGTATATTTTAGGAGCGTCAGTCTGCTGTCATCCAGACGGAATTTCTCCACTAATAACTTCATATTTCGTTATTTAGAAAATATTTTGGGTTTAAAAAAATCACGCACCATAATTATTCTTGACAATAGGTTATTCTGTTTGAATTAGAATTATAATTTTAAGTTTAATTTGTCTGGTGTGTCGCGCAGGCTTCAGTGAGTCGTGCGCTCCCCTTGGTCATCAAAGCCCTCCTCATATTAACACCCAGGTACATAAAATTCCCATACACCGCCGCAGAACAAGTACGAATTAAGACTGATTTTCATGCTATTGCTGGACTGCTGTGCCAAACACCATCGGAGCAATAGATTATTATATCTGATTCGAAATATAACCTGCAGAATGTGGTTGCGCGATGACCAGGAGGAGCGCGCATGACTCATTTGTGCTGCAAAACATGTTGGCACGCGCGCAGCATGGCATTTATTGTCCATCCATCTCGGTAACGCAGACTATTCCTCCTGTCCGTGCTGCGGCGAGACGTTTGTTTGAAGCCATTTTCAGATCAAACCATTTATTCTTGATTTCTGATACTGTACGACCCACGGGAGACACACAACATATGCACTACAATATTAATATGAAGTTAACTGTAGTTTCGAGACATTTTAAAATGCTTCTGTTCAAAAACACATCCGACACTTGCGGGGGGGGGTGGGGGGTAGCGGTGCGCTCTTCTGAATAAGTGAAACTACACAGTTGTTTACACTAAAATTAAAAATATTTGACCATCCGACACTTGCGGGGGGGGGGGGTAGCGGTGCGCTCTTCTGAATAAGTGAAACTATAATGTAACACAGTTGTTTACACTAAAATTAAAAATATTTGACCATCCGACACTTGCGGGGGGGGGGGGGGTAGCGGTGCGCCACAGCGCGACTGAGAGCAGAACTTCAATCTCCGAACGCGTGAAGTTCTTCTTTTTACTTCTTGATTTTGAATGAATGGACACTTCCTGCTGTCAAAAGGCAGGAAACGTGGCCTTATATGGTGTTTTGAGGGGTGGGAATTATGTAAATGACCTCTCCGCGAGCACGCGCAGGTGAATAGAACAGGTGGGATTCATTACATTTACGCAGCTCGTTTACGCACGTTTCCTGTGGATAGGAGAGTTTGTTGGATCTGACGTGGCATGTTCGTACGAACGCTTCGTACGAACAAAAGTAGGAGAAATTTAGGATAAAAATACGAACATGTTCGTGCATGAGGGCCATTGTATAGTTTAAATCTGTATCTGTTGATCAAAACCAACAAGAATTACAACTCATAGTGCCACAATCAAAAACAAAACTAAAAAACATGGAATGAACTGTGTTGATTTCCCATCATGCTTAGTGGTATATTAGTGTTCAATTATAGTTTAAATCTGTATCTGTTGATCAAAGCAAAGAAGAATTACAACTCATAGTGCCACAATCAAAAATGAAACTAAAAAACGGGGAGTGCTGTGTTGATTTCCCATAATGTTTAGCAGTATTTTAGTTAGGGATGCACCGATCCACATTTCTCACTTCCGATCCAATACCGATACTTTGAAACTGGGTATCGATCGATACCGATACTTTCCCGATCCGATACCGCTCAAGTACACGACTGTGTACAATGAAGATTTTGAACTGAGAACATTTATTTCAACACGTGTGAGACATCCAATGAAGACTCTCTGAGCCTAACCACAGGAACCTCACAAATTTTAGCAGCTAACAGGAGGCATGTCTTCACCCCACACGTCCTTCTTACTCATGGTTCAGTTGGAAAACCTAAAAAAACGCTAAGCATGATGGGAAATACAACACAGCCACTCCATTAACCAGTAAGGCAGTGGCTGTGTTGTATTTCCCATCATGCTTAGCGTTTTTTTAGTTTTCAAAACTAAAATACTGCTAAGTATTATGGGAAAGACAACAAAATCCACTGCCTTACTGGTTAAGGGAGTGGCTGTGTTGTATTTCCCATCATGCTTAGCGTTTTTTTAGTTTTTCCAACTGAACCATGAGTAAGAAGGATGTGTGTGGTGAAGACCTGCCTCCTGTTCACTGTTAAAGTTTAGGTTCTTCCTGTTGTGAGGCCCAAAGTGTTGTCATTGGGTTTAACTCACACACTGTTAAAGCAGTCACATAATGTGATTGAACATACATACTCTTTGAAACTGGATCGGAAAGTATCGGCAGGTTGGAACCGATACCAGATACTGAAACTATGCTGGTATCGGATACCGATACCGATACTGGATCGGATCTGCCCCATCCCTAATTTTAGTGTTCCGGGCTGCACCATCAGTCAGAAGGACATCTGTGTTACAGACCTGCCTCTTGTTAAAGTTTGGGTATTATCTGTTGAGAGGCCCAGAGTGTCTTCTTTGGGTTTAACTCACACAATGTTAAGACAGAAGTCACTGAGTATGGTGCAATATATGTGCTCTCTGACATCCTTCAAGGATCGGAAATATCAGCAGGTTGCATTGGAAAATCTGATATGTAAATTATGCTGGTAAGAACACACGTGGGTCTTTAATGGGCCTCATGTATGTTAACCATCTGGGTCCAACTGAAACCCAGTCAGTGCCTTCAAAATGAATGGGCAAACCCATGTGAGGTCGTCAAGGAAACTGCAAATAAACTCACTTGTTGCCCATATTCTAGCCCAGCTGGGACAACATTAACACCCAGGAAAATATCCTTGAAAGTACACATATGGGTTTTACATGGGCCTCATGTAAGTTAACCATCTGGGAACCACTGAAAGCCCAGTCAGGGCCCATTAAAATCTATCTGGGCAAACCCATGTAGGGCCACCATGGAAACTGTGGACAAACCCACTTATTAGCCATATTTTTAGCCCAGTTGGGACCCAGTTTAGTCCCAGGTAGATATTCTTCAAGGCACACACATGGGTTTTACATGGGTCTCAATTAAGTTAAACATCTGGGTCCCACTAAAAACCCAGTCAGGGCCCATTAAAATCTATCTGGGCAAACCCATGTGGGGCCACCATGGAAACCGTGGACAAACCCACTTATTACCCATATTTTTAGCCCAGTAGGGACCCAGTTTAGTCCCAGGTAGATATTCTTCAAGGCACACACATGGGTTTTACATGGGTCTCATTTAAGTTAAACATATGGGTCCCACTGAAAACCCAGTCAGGGCCCATTAAAATCTATCTGGGCAAACCCATGTGGGGCCACCATGGAAACCGTGGACAAACCCACTTATAACCCATATTTTTAGCCCAGTAGGGACCCAGTTTAATCCTAGGTAGATATTCTTCAAGGCACACAAATGGGTTTTACATGGGTCTCATTTAAGTTAAACATATGGGTCCCACTGAAAACCCAGTTAGTGCCCATTAAAATCTATCTGGGCAAACTATGTGGGGCCACCATGGAAACCGTGGACAAAACCTTTTGGGACCCATGTTTTTTGTACATATGTATACCATATGGGGCCCACCTGTGCATGCTGGCTGGGGCAGCCATCCTCAGAGGACCTAATTTAACTTTTTTGTTTTTTTTCCCCAGAATGTTGGATGTGATATGTCACGTGACACTTTCTGAACGGTCCGTGAATGCAGCTCGAGGCGCGCTCCACAGTGTCACGTGACACTTTCTGATTGGGCGGGTTTTGGGCGGTGTTTTACAGATTTTTTGTGCTGGAAAACCTGGAATCTATCTGGCAACACTGATTGCTTGTTTTCAAAGAGTCAGATGAAGAGTTTTTAACATGGAGGGTGAACTTATGGATGTTTCTCAGTGGCCTACGCGACTAGTCAGCGCCTCATTTGCCCTGCTCAAAATGGCGGCTGGTCACAGAAGCGAGCCCACACAGACTTTACAAGAAAACACGGTACAAACAATAGTTTCTTTGCTGAGAAAAAATATATTTCTTAGCTGACTTTATAGCATAAGGTTTTTCTGAGCTTAACTGTTTCACAAAATGGTCAAATCTGCTGGATTTTAAAAAGTAGTTCGCCATTTGCCCTGCTCAAAATGGCGGCCACAGAAGCGACACGGACTTTACAAGAAAACACGGTAAAAACAATTGTTTCTTTGCTGAGAAAAAATATATTTCTTAGCTGACTTTATAGCACAAGGTTTTTCTGAGCTTAACCGTTTCACGAAATGGTCAAATCTGCTGGATTAAAAAAAGTAGTTTGCCATTTGCACGTTAGCGCTTTAGCATTAGCTTCCTCTAGCTTTGCTAAGACATAAGCGCTTTTGAAATTGCGGACCTAAATAAATTAATAAGCGCTTTAGAAATAGCGGAACTAATTTTTGGATTAGCGTTGCCCAGCACTGGTTATTGGTTATTTTCTCCAAAGGGAAAAAAAAAACGAAACCATGAAATTTAAAACATCAGATTCTCTGTTTTCAGGTGTGAAGTAGGTATGCTAGAATTATAGGAGAATGTGTTGGAGGAGAGAGATGTTTATCCTTGACAGGTAGGTGTGTATTTTTAACCATTGGTTTAGGAGAGCAAACAGACTCCAGCATGTCAACTGAAACTGTGAGGGGACACAGTTAGGATTTTGTTAAATAGTGTTTACTGGGCTTTTAGATAAATGAATATATTCATGCATTTACCCTCATGCATGCTCAATAATCCAGATAGAAAAATCTAAAAAAGCTAAGTCGTCCTCTGGACATTCAAAAAACAAAACAAAACAAAGCAAAAAAACTGTAGAAACGTTTTGTCTTTCGTCCGAAATACTTCCTCAGTCTGAGAAGCTGTATTCAGCTCAGTCTTATAAATAGCACCCTCTCACAGTGGATCAACCAGTTGGCTGATGACAGCCGAAACCAGCTGCTCCTTTCACAAGTCAAATCCGCGCAATAGCCGCATAGAGCGGCCCGGCTTTAATCCCCACCGGGTCAGTCATAAAACAAAGTTGAATCTGGCCACGGCCCGACCTCAATGGAGCATTCACAAAACGATTTGCTGCACGGGTTGAAAAGAGGCGTGGTGAAAATCTCTAGCTCAGAGGACGTGGTGCCTGCGTGTTTAAAGTGGGACCGTAGAGGTATCTGTAAACAAATATGGCGACGCTAGCGAACATCGTTGTGCTTATCCGAATGTTTTTGTTTTTTTTTGCTCTTGCGTCATTCATTCAACCTTTATTTAGTCAGGTAAATCTTTTGAACCTCATGGGCTCATTTACGAAAGCGACCTGCTAAAACTAAAGAACAATGAACAGCAGTGGTAGAATTTCCTTAAACAATAAACAATAAACAAACAAACAATAAACAATAGAAAACAAAAGAGAGAAAAAAACAAAAGAAAGTTTTTTTTTTTTTTTAACAAAGTATCAAAAAACTAGCAAAACATTATAAGGTAGACGTATAAAATCAAAGACAGGAACAAATCTGCATTGGTTTTTGCCAGGATTCCAACAGATTCTGAAAACCATTTAGAGAAGTCAAGGTCGAGAGCTTCAGATTTTTTGTAAGATATTCCATGAAGCAGGAGCGGGCTGCCACCTTACCGTGGTGGAGGGGTTTGAGTGTCCCAATGATCCTAGGAGCTATGCTGTCAGGGGCTTCATGCCCCTAGAAGGGTCACCCAAGGCAGACAGGTCCTAGGTGAGGGATCAGACAAAGTGCAGCCCAAAAACCCCTATGATGAGTACAATTAATGGACTAAGTTTTCCCTCGCCCGGACGCGGGTCACCGGGGCCCCACTCTGGAGCCAGGCCCGGAGGTGGGGCACGCTGGCGAGCGCCTGGTGGCCGGGCTTTTACCCATGGAGCCCGGCCGGGCACAGCCCGAAGAGGAGACGTGGGTCCCCCTTCCCATGGGCTCACCACCTGTGGGAGGGGCCAAAGGGGTCGGGTGCAATGTGAGATGGGTGGTGGCCGAGGGCGGGGACCCTGGCGGTCTGATCCTCGGCTACAGAAGCTGGCCATTGGGACATGGAATGTCACCTCTCTGGTGGGGAAGGAGCCTGAGCTAGTGTGTGAGGTTGAGAGGTTCCGACTAGAAATAGTCGGACTCACCTCAACGCATGGCTCTGGCTCTGGAACCAGTTTCCTTGAGAGGGGTTGGACACTCTTCCACTCTGGAGTTGCCCCTGGTGAGAGGCGCCGAGCAGGAGTGGGCATACTGGTTGCCCCCCATCTTGGTGCCTGTACGTTGGGGTTCACCCCGGTGAACGAGAGGGTAGCCTCCCTTCGCCTACGTGTGGGGGGACGGGCTCTGACTGTTGTTTGTGCCTATGCACCAAACGGCAGCTCAGACTACCCACCCTTTTTGGAGTCCTTGGAGGGGGTATTGGAGAGTGCGCCTCCTGGGGACTCCCTTGTTCTACTGGGGGACTTCAACGCTCACGTGGGCAATGACAGTGAGACCTGGAGGGGTGTGGTTGGGAGGAACGGCCCCCCTGATCTGAACCAGAGTGGTGTTCTGTTGTTGGACTTCTGTGCTCGTCATGGATTGTCCATAACGAACACCATGTTTAAGCATAAGGGTGTCCATATGTGCTCTTGGCACCAGGACACCCTAGGTCGCAGTTCGATGATCGACTTTGTTGTCGTCTCATCTGATCTGCGGCCGCATGTCTTGGACACTCGGGTGAGGAGAGGGGCGGAGCTGTCAACTGACCACTACCTGGTGGTGAGTTGGCTCCGATGGTGGGGGAGGATGCCGGTCAGACCTGGCAGACCCAAACGTATTGTGAGGGTCTGCTGGGAACGTCTGGCAGAGTCTCCCGTAAGACGGAGCTTTAACTCCCACCTCCGGGAGAGCTTTGAACACGTTCCGAGGGAGGCGGGGGACATGGAGTCCGAGTGGGCCGTGTTCCGCGCCTCTATTGTCGAGGCAGCTTATCGGAGCTGTGGCCGCAAGGTTGTTGGTGCCTGTCGTGGTGGCAACCCTCGAACCCGGTGGTGGACACCGGCAGTGAGGGATGCTGTCAGGCTGAAGAAGGAGTCCTATTGGGCCTTTTTGGCTTGTGGGACCCCGGAAGCAGCTGATAGGTACCGGCAGTCCAAGCGGCATGCGGCTCGGGTGGTTGCTGAGGCAAAAACTCGGGCGTGGGAGGAGTTCGGAGAGGCCATGGAGAATGACTTCCGTACGGCTTCGAGGCGATTCTGGTCCACCATCCGGCGTCTCAGGGGGGGAAAGAGGTACGAGACCAACACCATTTATGGTGGAGGTGGCGTGCTGCTGACCTCAACTCGGGATGTTGTGAGTCGGTGGGCGGAATACTTCGAAGACCTCCTCAATCCTACTGGCACGTCTTCCACTGAGGAAGCAGAGCCTGGGGACTTTGGGTCGGGTTCTCCGATCTCTGGTGCTGAGGTCGCCGAGGTGGTTAAAAAGCTCCGCGGTGGCAAGGCTCCGGGGGTGGATGAGATTCGCCCGGAGTTCCTTAGGGCTCTGGATGTTGTAGGGTTGTGTTGGCTTACGCGACTCTGCAATATCGCGTGGACATCGGGGGCAGTTCCCTTGGATTGGCAGACTGGGGTGGTGGTTCCCCTATTTAAAAAGGGGGACCGTAGGGTGTGTTCCAACTATAGGGGGATCACACTCTTAAGCCTCCCTGGTAAGGTCTATTCAGGGGTTCTGGAGAGGAGGGTCCGTCGGATAGTCGAACCTCGGATTCAGGAGGAGCAGTGTGGTTTTCGTCCTGGTCGTGGAACACTGGACCAGCTCTACACCCTCAGCAGGGTCCTGGAGGGTGCGTGGGAGTTTGCCCAACCAGTTTACATGTGCTTTGTGGACTTGGAGAAGGCATTCGACCGCGTCCCTCGGGGGGTTCTGTGGGGGGTACTCCGGGAGTATGGGGTACCAGGCCCTTTGATAAGGGCTGTTAGGTCCCTGTACGACCGGTGTCAGAGCTTGGTCCGCATTGCCGGCAGTAAGTCAGGCTCGTTTCCGGTGAGAGTTGGACTCCGCCAAGGTTGCCCTTTGTCACCGATTCTGTTCATAACTTTTATGGACAGAATTTCTAGGCGCAGCCAAGGTGTTGAGAGGATCCGTTTTGGTGACCTTAGAATCGCTTCTCTGTTTTTTGCAGATGATGTGGTCCTACTGGCTTCATCAGTTCGTGATTTACAACTTTCACTGGAGCGGTTTGCAGCCGAGTGTGATGCGGCCGGGATGAGGATCAGTTCCTCCAAATCCGAGGCCATGGTCTTGAGCCGGAAAAGGGTAGCATGCCCTCTCCGGGTCGGGGAGGAGGTCCTGCCCCAAGTGGAGGAGTTTAAGTATCTCGGGATCTTGTTCACGAATGAGGGAAAACTGGAGCGTGAGATCGATAGGCGGATAGGTGCAGCGTCCGCAGTGAAGCGGGCGCTGTACCGGTCTGTCGTGGTGAAGAGAGAGCT
>JBBPBX010009017.1:0-32844 GCA_038048925.1 Garcialebias charrua | reverse complement strand
TATCTTGCATCCCAAAATAAAACGACGGTGCAAAATAATTCCCGAGACCCTGTCGCACCGCTCCTCATTCGCCGCTCACGCTCAGACGTCACAGTTGTGTTGGAGGAAGACGTTTCCTTTAGTTCTGTCACCTTCAGTTTGAGTGCGGGCCTCGACGCCACGCCTGGTTCCAGGTCGGATGTAGCAGCGTTTCTTTTGTTTTTTTGTCTGGAAAACTCTGCACCGAAGCTACAACCAACCAGGAGCGAACGCAAAGGCCCGCCAGGCACTCGAACCGAGGCTGAAACCGTGTCGGTGAAAAACAAGACAAAGACAGAGGAGAGTCGTTCCTCTGTTCTCCAGAGTGGGTGTCTCCAGTGTAAAGGGACTGTGGTGAGTTTACAGACATTACTGGACAAGGCTCGCCCCGCCGCCGGGCGCTCGTCTCTCAGACAGGACACTTCCTGCCGGTTACTACGTGCCCATCCTCAGGCAGGCCACGCCGTCGCCGTCCTGGCTCAGCTCTCTGTCTCTGTCCACGCCCTCCTGCCCCGGTGAGCCCAGCGTCCTGTGGGGGCGGGGGCTCCGCACCGACATGGACGCCAAACTTAGCGAGCGAGACGGGTGAGGCGAAGGGGGGCGGTACCTGCTGCTGCTGTTGATGTTCAAGTGAGGGTCAGGAGACAGGGAGGAGGAGGAGGAGTCCTGATGCCTGTCTCCGCCTGCCTGGGACTCCTCTTCTAAAGGGCTCTCCAGGTCAGACTCCACCTCCTCCTCGTCCTCCTCCTCCTCCTCCTCCAGGGTGAGTTCAAACTGGAACTTGTCTCCTCCACCCACTGATCCCACGGCTCCATCCGTGGGCTCCACCTCAGCGTGGTGCTCATCCGGGCTCGTGGGTGAGGGGCTGCGGGGGATCATGCTCTGGTACCACTCCCTGTTGTCCTCCAGCGTGTCCAGGATGTCCTGCGCATCAGGGTGCACCAGGTCGGCCCAGGTCTCCCACAGAGGGTGCACTATGTAGTCAATGAACCCCACCTGGTCACGGAGAAAGAAAATGTTGAAATGTTAAATTTAAAAACAGGCTGTCGATTGAAGAAATACAGTTTTCATATTTGTGCTGTATTTATCGCTCAGTGCTATGGAAGCCCATTTCCGCCATGAAAGAAAAAATAAAAGCCCAACAGGAAGTCATAATTTTGAGTTTTAAAGTCAATATTTTGAGTTTTAAAGTCATAATTACGAGAATAAGTCATAACTATGAGTTTAAAAGTCATAATTATGAGAATAAACGTCATAATTATGAGTTTTAAAGTCATAAATACATGAGAATAAAAGTAATCATTTCAACTTTTAAAGTCAGATTTATGACTTTAAAAACTCCGTTATGACTTCCTGTTTGGCTTTTATTTCATAGCGGAAATGGGCTTCGATACTAAATGCTATATAAAGTGGCGATGAAACGATGTACACATTACATACCTGTTATTTAAAAGGACTGACAAAGGGGGATGCCCAATGAATGAACGAGTCCATGTGCTATGCCTAGACATACTGTAAACATATTATGTCTGTGGTGCTATGCAGGAAAACTACCTGTCTATGACAGGAAGTTGCATCCCTGTAGAGTCATAGTGTCCAGCAAGGGACAAACGTCGTAATTAAATTTGAAAAGTTTAAATTATGACTTTAAACTCGAAATTATGACTTTTATTCTCGTAATTATGACTTTAAAAGTCAAAATTATGACTTTTATTCTTGTAATTATGACTTTAAAACTCGTAATTATGACTTTTATTCTCGTGATTATGACTTTAAAACTCAAAATTATGACTTTAAAACTCGTAATTATGACTTTAAAAATCGTAATTATGACTTTTATTCTCATAATTATGACTTTAAAACTCGAAATTACGACTTCCTGTTGGGCTTTTATTTTTTCTCTCATGACGGAAATGGTCTTCCATACAGATCTTAAAAGATGAAGGTGGAAAATATTTCCTACATTTGTTTTATATGCAATAAGTGGTAACCAACAAGTTTGCAAAGAAACAAACAAAGAAACCACTTGGGTTTATTCAGTTTTACTGTTAAGAAAAGTAACTTTGGACAATCTGTTTAGTAAAGGTGTGCGTTATTACCTGGGTCTTTTCTATGGAGGCGTTTTGTTTGTCACACATCGGACTGATCTCCATGCCTTTGTCCCGCTCTCTGTCTCCCTGCGTGAAGAACTCCACCATGATGCGGTCCGTCCATTTTCGGTAAAGCTCCAGCGGTTTTGTGGGGTTACTTAAGTCAGCACAGTGGACCATGTTCTGTAGAACCTGAAAGAAAGACGTGATAAACCCCTTCACTCTCTTGGTGTATTTTTATTTTTAAGGTAAAAGTGTTTGGGGTGTCTCTGACCTGGATGCGGTCAGAGTAATTGTCGAGCAGCAGAACTCCTAAACTCGTCACTTTCTTGGTCTCCACCATCGTCTTCATGTCTGCCAAGAAGTTCATGTGTTTGGACATATCTGTGGCCAGCACCTGCAGAGGATTACAGCACCATCACGTCACCTTCAGACGCACTTTAAACTGAAACATGTTCGTTTTTTAATGTGGAATACAGTATCTTTCTAGAGACAATATGATCTAGTTCAAGTTCAAGTTCACTTTATTAGGTCCCCAAGGGGCAATTCATCTGCAACAGGTAGAGGTGGTGAGACAGCCAGCACATTCATACAGCTATAAAACAGAATAAAAAGTACCACCAAAACAGAATACATAAAAACATTACTAAAAAGGTACAACATAATAAAAGCAAACTATTCATCCTTAAAAACATGAAGTTAAGATTTCCAAGATCAAAATATGTAAAAGGAGATGAGTCTTTAAAAAACCTAGTTTTTGTTTAAAAATCCAATAGCTGAGGGGATGAAGGAGTTTTTTAATCTGTTCGTTCTGCATTTGGGCAGGCCATACCTGAAGGCAGAAGATTGAACTGGGCATGTAGAGGGTGAGTGGGATCTGCCAATTTTTTTTTAGCTTTTGATGTAGATCTTGATTTAAATAGATCCATGATGTTGTTCATTTGAGTCCCTATTATTTTCCCGCATTCTTTGATGACACCCTGTAAGCGATTACGGTTTTTCAAGTTCAACATCCCAAACCAGCAGAGAAATGAAAAAGTGAGAACAGATTCAATGAAACAGCTGTAAAATATGATATTTTGGTATAGACCACACTGATTTCTGGAAAATAAAAGCCTTTTTTAAAATGTGACCTCATAAATTGACTGATTTAAAGAACCTGCGCGTAAGGAATTATTTTTCATTCAACCTTTATTTAGTCAGGTAAATCTTATTGAGCCTCGAGGGCTTATTTACGAAAGCGACCTGCTACAAACTAAAGATATTATATTTGGATTATATATTATATACCGGTAATGATATTGATGGCCTCAGACAATGGACTTGTGTCTTCTGGTTCTGTTAGATCTCAGTGCTGCATTTAATACAGTTGATCACAATATTTTACTACAGAGGCTTGAATATGATATTGGGATTACAGGAGCTCTAAAATGGTTTAAATCATATATATCTGATAGATTCCAGTTTGTAAATATAAATAATGAATCTTCTTCATACACCAAGTTAGTCATGGAGTTCCTCAAGGCTCAGTGCTTGGACCAATACTCTTTACCTTATACGGTATATGCTTCCATTAGGTAAAATTATTAAACAGCATGGGATACATTTTGATTGTTATGCTGATGATACACAATTATATTTGTCTATGAAACCCAATGAATCCAATCAGCTACTTAGACTTCAAGCATGTCTTAAAGACATAAAAACCTGGATGACCCTAAATTTTCTGCTTTTGAATCCAGACAAGACTGAGGTTTTAGTTTTCGGATCTGAGCATCTTCGGAATAATTTTCAGGCTTTCACCCTCCTTGGATGGCATTAATCTGGCCTCCAGCTCTAATTTAAAAAACAAAACAAAAAAACTTGGTGTTATTTTTGATCAGGACATTTCTTTTATTCCCCACATTAAAAATGTTACTAGAACCACCTTCCACCTGCGTAATATCACTGAAATGAAAAACATCTTATCTAAAAATGATGCAGAAAAACTAGTTCATGCATCTGTCACGTCTAGACTGGACTATTGCAATGATTTGTTATCTGGGTGTCACTTAAAAAAAAATCGACCCGGCACTCACCATGTCAATCACCATCTTGCGGAGGGAGTCTTTCTGCTTCTTGCTGAGGTTTTGGAAGATGTCACAGTTTTCCTCCTGCAGTAGTTTGAAGCCCACCGCGAGGTGATGGTTCTCCAGAACTGAAGAATCGTTGTACATTAGTGCCAACTCTGAACCTGCAAGAGGAGAAGTCCGGATGATCGAGGCGAGCAGCAGGACCCAGATTTCCACATAGATCAGGGCTTAAAAGCAATAATCACAGTAACTCACTTTTGAATTAATCCAAAGTAACAAGAGGAAGAGTCAGACACCAAGTTAGTGTCACATCAATAATGTTACATTACATATTAAAGGACCTGAATAGTTCAACCAACACGATTTAAAAAAGAAAACAACTAGAATAAATTAGCTTTAATAAGAGCAGAATAGTTTGAGGACGAAAGACTAAGATCTGTAAGATCTGACCTCTGCAATATCACATGTGGAGTTCCTTAAGGCTCTGTACTTGGACCAAAGTTATTTATTCTATATGTGAATGACTTGGTAAATGTGTCAGGACTCCTTAAATGTGTCCTTTTTGCTGATGATACCACTTTTTTTTGTTTGGGTAAAGATATAGAACGCTTGTTGGAGTTGATAAAGACAGAATTTGTAAAAATACAAACTTGTTTTAAACTTAATACATTATCTTTAAATATAGATAAAACTAATTACATGATATTCAGTAATAAAAAGAGAACTGTTGATATTCCATTTAAAATTGAAGGTGTTGAGATTTGTAGAGTGAGTGACGTGAAGTTTTTGGGTGTTATTATTGATGACAAACTGACATGGAAACAACGCATACATTCTGTAAGAATAAAAATAGCTAAATCTATTGCAGTACTGTACAAAGTCAGAGACTTATTGAATGATAAAGCTCTGTACTGTATTTGTTGTATAACACAATCATTGTTCCACACTTAATCTATTGTATTGATGTTTGGGGGAAAGCATGTAAAACAATTACAAAGCCTATTTTTGTTTTACAGAAAAGAGCTGTAAGAATTATCACTAGAAAACATTACTGTCATCCATCAAGTACATTATTTTATCAACTGAAGTTATTGAAGTTCCATGATTTGGTAGAATATAGTATTTTATCAGTTATGTATAGGGCTCAGAATAACACATTACCTTTAAATATCCAAATACATTTAGTAAAAAGACAAAGATGTTATAATCTCAAGGGGACAGAGATATGTATTTGTAAAACCAAAATTCAGAACTAGTTTGAAGAGACTGTCTACCTCAATCCAGGGGATTGGATTGTGGAATGGTTTGGAGAATGAAGTTAAAAATGCCAAGTCAATGTGTACATTTAAAGAAATGATAAAAACTGAATTGTTAAAAAATATATTTATGAAATAGCTTAATGTGTATTGTATTAGAGTTAGAAAAATTAGAAAGAGTTATTCATTTTGTTCCGTTACTTGAAGATTATTATTGTTTGAACTAATTGTTGAAAAAAGGGGCAGATATAATAAGATTTTGTTTTCTTCTTTCTGCTACCTTTCATTTTATATTTTGTATTTTTATCGTTTATGGGATTGTTTTGTATTGTATTTTAAAATGAATAAATTTATGAAATAAAATAAAAAACGGAGTGAAAAAGTCATTTTACAAAGTAGTTTTTACTTATTTCTTGACTGAAGCACACTTTCTAAAAAGTAAAAGTGTTTGAACTCTAGACTGAAATTGGTAAGTAGAGAAATTGCATTTCCTACAAAAATGCAGTGTGAATGCTTATTACTGGAAAAACGTGCTGAAAAACAACTGAAATTAGCTAAAAATATACTGAAATTGAATAACAACCCTAAGTTAGCAGAATAAAGCAGAAATAATACAAATTTGCTAAATTAGATTTAAATAAGCAAAAATGATCACAAAAATTGAGAAATTAGCTAACAATGAGCAATAAATAAATAAAAAGCTGAAAAAGTAACGGAAAAGGCAGAAAGAAGCTTAACCTCCTAGGACTTGGCATCCACATATGCAAGAGTTCAGGTCTTAGGAGGTTAAATTACTAGGAGGAAGTGGAAGGAGCTGAAATGAGCTATAAAATGTGGAATTAGCTGAAAAAGCTAAATTTAGCACAAACAGCTAAAAAGTAGCTGAAATAGCAGAAAAAGCTGAAAGGAGCTGAAATTAGCAGAATGATGTTAATTAGGCTGAAAGTAGCAGAAATGACCAAATACAGTATAACTTGAATTTATCTGAAAACAGCTGAAATTAGATGAAAAATGCAAAAATGCAAAGAAAAGAAGCTGAAAAAGTAGAACAAACTTAAATTAGCAAAATAAAACCGAAAGAACACATTTACCCAATTGGACAGAAAGAAGACAAAAGTTGAAATTATTGCATAAAATGTGGAATTAGACGTAAAAGCTAAAGCATAAAAACAGCCAAATAGCATAAAAAGCTGAAACTTGCAAAAATAAGCTGAAAGGAGCATAACAAGCTGAAATTAGGAGAGAAATTAGAAAAAGCACAAAAATGATGTAGTTAGCAGAAAGAATCGGAAAGGAGCACAAAACAGCTGAAAAACAGCTGAAAGTAGCTGTAAAAAATGTACAAATTTGCACAAAGAAGCTGAAACCAACATCAACTACCTCATACATATACTGTGTACATTAACTTATATGCTGCTGTGCCACTCTTTGCAAATGTCAACGCTAGAAACTTCAGTTTATTTTATAGATTTACGTTTTTATACTTTTCATACTACTATGCAAAAACTCAGGACAGTATTACACTTTTATTATTTCATTTTATGCTTATGTTCATTGGGTGTTTGGTGTTTCAGTGTTGGTGTAAATTTTCATACTTTTATACTATTATGAAAAAACTCAGGACAGTGTTACACTTTTTTACTATTTTATGCTTATGTGTATTAAATGTTTTAGTGTTTAGTGTTTAGATGGTTACTGTTGCACCGAGGGACTGAGAGAAACGCAATTTCGGTCCTGTGTATGTCCTGTACATATTGCAGTTCTGACAATAAAGTTGACTTTGACTTTTACTTTTGAAAGAAGCTGAGCCAGAACAAAATGTGAAAGGAGCTGTAAAAGGTTGTAAACTCATCTAAAGATTTGAAGGATGTAAAATGAGCTCAATTAATTTTTTTGAGAAAAAAGTGTCAGAAAAGGCTAAATATTTCAAATGGCTAAAGTTACACCAACACCAAATGCCATAGCACCCTTTTCCTAAACGAGCTGAACGTTTAGATTTATGACTCATTGAAATAGCACAAAAATTGTTGAATGAGAAAGATGTCGAAAAACGTACGGAAGAAAAATGGATCGCAGTAGTATGAATGTTGCACAAGCATTCACACTATTAATGGTTTTAGACACGTAATTTACCCTCAACATAGATTTCTAAATAATCTGCAGAATTGTTGATTTCTAATCTGAAACCCTTGTTCATACTGGTTTTGTTGTGGTAGCTGAGCGCAGCATCAAAAAGGAACCTACTGGTGTTGATGAGAAACTGGTTAGTGACTCCTGGGTGGTCGACGTCGTGAATGGCGCTGGCGAACAGAGCAGCCATGATCTCCAGGTCTGTGAACACCGCCTTGGATGAACAAAGACAATAAAATAGAGTTGTTTAAGAAAAATACCTGGAACCTGAAGTTTAACTGGAAACAGCTGGGAGTAAAATTAAGAGCGGGACTATTGTTAAATGGGATTTGCAAAGTAACTGCTGCGCTCACTTCTAAAGCAGGCGTGGACAGGAGGACATGGGTGGACTGCACCACGTCAGCTGCATGGATGTTGTTGTGGTAGGCTACATCTGCATGGTAGTGGTCCTCTAATGTCATCATGAAGGTAATGAAGGTGCTCATTGGCACTTTGAAGGTTTTCATAAGATCTCGCTCCTGATAAAAAGAGGAAAATAAAAAACTAAACTAAAACACTGAAAGAATAATGCTGGACTATATAAGCATGGCTACTTTGGAATGACAGATTCTTTACCTGGAAGATGGAGTACATGATCACCGTCAGAGGGCGGTTTCCTGAATATTCTGCTAACTTGAAAATGTCCATACCCCAACGATCGATGTCCTCAATTTCCTGTGAGATAAAAAAAAAACAAAAAAACAACTGGACATGTAAACGACTGTAGACTTCATTCGTTTTTTCGTTGGCCCGTCGGTGATCCCACCTTTGCCAGCAGGCTCTCGTGAGGCGTGTTAACTCCAAAGCGGGGGATGCAGGTGGGCGCTAAGCTCGGGCTTTGCGTGGCCTTTTTCACACCGATGATCTGTGACATCGGCCGCTTCTTCTTCTCCTTCTCCTTAGAAGACGGAGACAGGATCTCCACGTCATGTTGCTTCTCTGAAACACAAACACGATGAACGAGCCATGAAAACAGGACTGCTCTTCGTCACTGCTACTGTTTACCAAACTACCGTATTTTTTGGACTACAAGGCGCACCGGATTGTAAGGCGCATTAAGCGAAACTAAAACATTTTGACAGATTTTTAAGCACCATGTACCAAATAAAATTGGTTTGATGTCAGTAAGCACAACCAGAATTAATACATAAGGCACATCAGATTATTCATTCATTCATTCATCCTTTATTTAAACAGATAAGTCACATTGAGCCTCGAAGACTCATTTACAAGTGAGATCTGTTGGACAGACAATAAAAGTGGTGAAAAATGACACATAGGGTTTGGAGACAAAAAAAATTCCTAACACATTTTTGACCTCTGTTTGAGGGTCAAAAATGTGGTAATGAAAAAAAAAAATCTCGCACAAAAGCACATAGTGACACCAACATTAAGCAGAGGGGGCGCGGGTGGAGGGGGATTCAAAGGCGGTGAGCAGTCAGCCCGCAGAGGCACTGCAGAGTTCAGATAAAATCACTCAGTTCATATACAGTAGTTCCCTCTGGAGAGATCTGTGTACACTCGGGGGGTGGGGGGTTCCTGCCGAGGACGGCTAGAGGCGAATCCAGAGTCCTGAAATGATGACATAATGTTTATTCAGCTGGGCTCCTCTGAAAAGTCCGTGGAATTCCTCAGTAGAAGGGTTGGGAGGGTGAGAGCGTCAGGTTTACAAAACTTCTCAGGCGTGTTGAGATAAGACGGCCTGTCAAGGCCAGTCAGGGAGCCGAATTTCAGATAAACACGATTGTTTTGGGGACAGGCAGAACTTTAATGACATCTACCTTCAGTCTGTGTCGGTCCACTCGCTTCCAAAATGTCCAAATTAAAATGACCATACCAATGGAACGTGCCTGAGAAAATCCCCGAGATCTAATCCATTCAGTCAAAAGTCTGGGTTCTCGAGACATGAACCAAGCATCATGTAAGACAGGCAGCCTGACCAGGTCCAGATTTGCTGCCGATGTCGTCCTTGTGTGTTGATAGACCAGGAACCAGCCAAATCCAAAAAGCAGGAACCAGTTATCATACATCCAATTAAATATATGTCCTTAAAGTCCATGACCCACCATGTTTTCAAATTGCAGAGCCATTAATATTTAGTAGTTAATTAAATAATGAAACAGGAGTGTTTATTTATATTGTAGAGAAATAACGCTAAATGTGTTATTTCATGATTTATAGCAATTTTAGCCGCAGCTCCGGGAAAATCTGCCCCTCTCCATATATGGGCATTGACGTCACTGAAGTATCCGCCTTCTAAAAAATAAATAAAAACAGAGCGCTGGTCCAGCTGTACCCAGCTGCACCAGGAAATATTTAGAGATCGCGCATCCACTAGTTTAATTTGCTCGCTCGCGACAAATTTATTAATTTCCTCATGAAGCCGGCTGGCTATTTATTCTCTCCCCGTGACCTGTCAATCAAAACAGTGACAGGTCGGGGGTACAGAATTAAAATGCAACCGACAGCTTTAACCGCAGTGGTGTTATATCTTATTAAAAAGTTCTAATAAATAAATAAAAACAGAGCGCTGGTCCTGAACTCACAACTGCACCAGGAAATATTTAGAGATCGCGCATCCACGTAAAGTTTAACTGCAGTTTTAACTCTCACTGTCATAAACCTCCATCGCAAACTCACTCCTGCCTTCTGAGTGGATCCTTTATTTATGTCATTCCGGACTTCGTCAATCTTCGGCCGGGTTTCTGGAAGTTTCCGGGACTCTGTTGTTTTTTTTGTTGTTGTTTTTTTACACTCGCCTGGCCCAAATGCAAAAATGAAAATAGACATCATATTCTACTACAGTAATTGTCCAGTATGGTGAATTGTTACTGTCATGGTGGGTGTTGTCCTTTAAGATCCACAGATGACAGCAGAGATAGACACGTCATCAAGTCTTCCAAGTTGATGCGATATCCAGCTGTGTGCATACCAACAGGGCAAATCGGCTCGCACACAGCCTGTCTTCTTTTTGAAGAAATGTTATCAGTTGTGTTGAGGGACCAACTGACCAAATTGAAGTCCATAGTTATGATTCGGAAGATTTTGTAGAAGAGAGGCTCTCAGACAGTTTCACAGACAAGACAAAGCAAAAGCAAAAGCAAAGCGGAGACCGAGAGGAGACGTCCACCCTTGAAAAGAGCAACTGTTGAATGATTATATTATAAGGCTCACTGTTGATTTTTGAGAAAAATTTAAGGCTTTTAAGTGCACCTTATAGTCCGAAAAATACGGTAACGAGACGAAAGCACAATGGATTACAAAAAGAAAATCATAAATGTTTTGGATAATTAATGTTTTTTTGTTTTTGTTTGTGTGTGTGTGTTTTATTAAAAAAAAAAAAAAAACTCATGAACCATTGGATGAATTTCAATTAAACTTGGAAAATTATTGTGCAGAAAGAAATACACTGCATGGCCAAAAAAAAAGTTGCCACCTGGATTTAACTAATCAGTACGAGCCTCCATATTGGATAATTACTGCATGGGTGATTATCTTTCAGCTGGCAACAAGTTATTTAACCTCAACTGGTGCAATGAGTTGCTTCTCATTTCTTAAACAACCATGTGGAAAAGATGTCAGTCTGTTTGAGAAGGGTCAAATCATTGGCATGCATCAAGCAGAAAAAACATCTAAGGAGGTTGCAGAAACTACTAAAATTGGTTAAGAACTGTCCAACGCATTATTAAAAACTGGAAGGATAATGGGGACCCATCGTCTTCAAGGAAGAAATGTGGTCGGAAAAAAATCCTAAATGATCGTGATGGGCGATCACTTAAACGTTTGGTGAAATCAAATTGAAGAAAAACAACAGTAGCACTCAGGGCTATGTTTAATAGTGGAAGTAAGAGCATTTCCACATGTACAATGAGAAAGGAACTTAAGGGATGGGGACTGAACAGCTGTGTAGCCTTAAGAAAACTACTAATAAGTGAGGCTAATCAGAAAGAAAAAAAAAGCTTCAATTAGTTAGGGAGCATAAAGATCGGACTCTGGAGCAATGGATGAAGGTCATGTGGTCTGGTGCATCAGGGTAAGAAGAGAGGCAGGTGAAGTGATGCACCCGTCATGCCTAGTGCCTCGTCATCAATGCAAGATCTTGGTGAAAAATTAATGCAGCACTGGATGGAAATAGATTTTGTGACATTGTAGAAGCTCATTGAAACAATGTCACAGTGAATGCCTGATGTAATCAAAGCTAAAGGCGCTCCAACGAAATATTAGTGTATGACCTTTTTTTTTTTTGGTCAGGCAGTGTATTTTCATATCAAATCCATCACAGCCAACTCACCTGAGCAAACCCATAAATGTCTCTAACTCAGCTACTTTTGCAGATATTTGGCTATACAGTAATTTGTTGTGGCAGTAGCAGAAAGTCATACTCAACACATCTTCTGAGTGCATCTCTTGAGCGAAGATCAACTACAAAGGTTTGACCAAAATGGCTAAAACTCTTCCCTTCATCTGGATGTTGACAGGTGAACAAACAACACAGTACTTTTTACTGTATATCACCAAGAAAATGAACGCCTCACTGCAAGATTCGCATTTTTTGGTAAGTTCCTAATAAAAAGGTGGGTCCTTCAATTTAAGGTTAAGATAAATGACCTTGTGAGCAACTAAAATGACTATTCATAAAATATAAAGGTGCATCATGTACACAAAGCTAGTCATGTGAAGGAATTCAAATTTAGGAAGTATTATTTTTTTTAAAGATTGACAATATTTTTACGGCAGCAGGCGCAGAATACCAGCAGCAGAAACACTTCTAACATTGTTCAAAATGTAAACAGGTTATTTTTTTATTTTTAAACCGATGGCTGGAATTCACGATCAAGAAATCATTCAACTAACAAATGCTACTGAAAAACTAAAAATAATATCAAAGCAGGGCTTCCGTTGTAAAACGAACGTGATCTCTGTACGGTTTGGTGACACGAAGGTGCTGTCCCGGCAGACACGGTTGTGTTAAAATGACTCATCCATTTTTATCTTGTAAAAAGCAGAGAAATAATAATCCTACTTCATCAAAGAGGCCGTTTCCCCTCATGTCCACACATCATCCTTTGCATATTCCAGCCCAGATTTGCCTTTTTTTATTAGTCAGGCAGCAGCTAAGCCTGACTAACATCCAGACACAAGCACACGCCGCCGTAAAGACGCACGACGGCCTGAGCGGCAGCTTCGCAGGAGGCGGCGTCTGGCTCCCCTCACCTCGCTCGCAGTGCCTCCTCTTCCTCACACCCAGAGCCATGGAGCTCATTTCCAAACGGTGCCAGGCTGGAGGCGCTCATCTCAGAGCGGCACCTCGCTGGCGGCTCCATCCTCGCTCAGCCGGACCATCCTGCCAGAGGGGCTGCTGAGGACTGAGCCTCCTATTGATGCAACACGCCGTCAAATAATATTGAACCCTGTTGCCACGACAACGCCACACAACGTGTCCGGGAATGCTGTCTGCAGCCGCACCCCCTTTCTAGTTCGGAGCAGGAGAAATCCTCACCTTCTTCATCTGTGATATATTTCCTCTACCTCAGAGTCATGCCATTTTTATTTTCTTCTATATTTTTTTTATAATAATATTTTTATCCTTAACAGCCATGCTTGTTTTTTCCTCCCCTTTTCTTTGATTATCAATTATACTTTTTTAAAATTTGTCAAATCTTCCCATTCCACCCCGGTCGTATATGGTGGAGTTTTGAGCTGTACGTTGAGAGGCAGTCGGAGTTGATCAATCAATGTGAACAGTAATGCAGTTATGCTAATCAGCCCGTTGCAGAGACGAGCTGCATCACTGATGTGCCACAAACTGGAATGTCTTCAGAGTCATTTGTTTTCGCTAGAATTTTATAACTGACGCCACGTTTTGTATTCAAAGCACGTCTTTTCTTTCAGCGGGTTATAAATATATTTGATTAGGAGCGCAACGCAACCTTAAATAAAGGCGTAGCTTCCCTTAAATCAAAGCACACGGCCCTGAGTTTTAATCTATCGCCACCTTTAACGAGAAGGACCAGAGTTAAACTCGTACAAACTCGTTCTCTGCGAGACGTGTTCGAGCTCGGAGTGCGTGTCGGGGTCAACTCTAAAAGTAAATCAGTTGTAAATCTCGTGTTTAGTAAGGATTTATGGCACGCTTGCTGGAAAATCCGAACCGAGCTTCCAAGCTCAAACCTTTGAATAGAAATTCCCTTTGAGGAATATTTTATTCTGAAAACCAACCAGGAACTGCCGCTATTTCTGCCATTCAACGCGGACGCAGAAGACGCTGAAAGGTAACGTCTAAAGCTGGTCTGCCTTCTCTTACTGGAACCTAGACTGATCGTCTTGCAAGGTAAAGAGTCGTCGATGTTACCAGCGCACCTGCTGTTTAGCTGGAGTCGCATGGAAAGTGTCATTCTGGTTGAACTTCACTCATTCACCCAGTCATAACGACTTCCCCTCTTTCCTTCTTTCCTCCTACCCTCCTTAAACCTCTCTTGCCAATAACATTAAGCTAAAGAGCCTTCAAATATAAGTTATTTAAGATCCCATAACTTTATTCTGTTGTTCCTAGAAATTACGGACGTGTGATTTACATCTGTGCTGAAGTTAAATTATAGGAATCTGATCAATCAATCAGTGTACATGTTTTGATGTAATTTCATGATTTGTTAAATAAATGGCCACATCTCCTGATGGGTCAACTATAATTAACGTTTCATGGTCACTTACATCTTATCTCGTCGCACAATTTCTAGTTTAATCCGAAAAAGAAGAGAACCCGTGAATAATTGTTGATGAGGTTGTGTCAGGATAAAACCTGCTCATCTTACCTCTGGTGGACTGTACGGTTCAGTAAATCTGACCGTACCTGTACCCCTACATTTAAAATTCATCTACTGTATTTGTTCATGAGATTTTTTTTGCTAACACAACCCACAAACACGACTTTATTTTGCCTTTGACAGCGTGTGCATAAATACTTGACAATCTGGTCAATTCAATCTAAAATCCCAGACATTAAGCCTTTTTACTACATAGATTGTTTAAGGTTTTGATATTTTAGATCGTCTCTTTTCAGCAGGTGTTGAACTCACCAAGGAAGGTGTTGGAGATGAACTCTGACACCTGGTTCCCTGAGCGGCTCGTCTCCGACAGCTGCGTCAGCTCGCGGTTCAGCATCCTCTTGAACTGCGTCGACACAAGAAGCAACAAAAAACATGAACTCTGGTCGTCTGAGCGGACTGCGCTTGTGCACGTGAATAAAGTGTTTATAACAACCCAGTGGGTTCACGTATTCATGCCCACGAGTACAGTGAGAATATACTAAATTGTTTTATAGCCTTCACTTCAGAAGTTACAATAAAATCATACAGACAAATAAAAACAAATGTGTTTAAATATTCCTATCAGAAAGATGTAAACAAGCCTAAACTTACAATGTAATATTTGGTAAACAAACAAACAACAACAACCACCAGGTTTTCACATAAAAAATAATTTTATTTCTGTTTGTTTGCTGGTTAATAAATTTAAATTATTTCAGCTTGAATAACTTTAGGGTTCTGTTGTGACTGAAGGGTGGAGGCTCTACTGCAGGGGCATCCAAAGTGTGGCCCAAGGGCCATTTGCAGCCCATGGAGTGATTTTGTGCGGCCCACAACTGCAATTAAAGTATGGTATAATTTTGACATGTAGACCATCTCTAGATTTAATGGTGATCCATCCATCCATCCATCCATCCATCTATCCATTTTCTTCCGCTTATCCGGGGTCGGGTTGCAGGGGTAGCAGCTAAGTAAGGAGGCCCAGACTTCCCTCTCCCCAGTAACTTGGGCCTGCTCCTCCTGGGGAATCCCAAGGCGTTCCCAGGCCAGCCAAGAAACATAGTCCCTCCAGCGTGTCCTGGGTCTTCCTCTGGGTCTCCTCCCGGTGGGACATGCCCGGAACACCTCACCAGGGAGGCGTCCAGGAGGCATCCTAACCAGATGCCCGAGCCACCTCAACTGGCTCCTCTCGATGTGGAGAAGCACCAGCTCTACTCTGAGTCCCTCCCAGATGACTGAGCTTCTCACCCTATCTCTGTAAGGGAGAGTGTAGTGATACAACCCGGTCTCTGAAACTCATAGTAGTACACTTTTCTTAAGGCTCTCAAGGAGACGAGTGGACACTATTTTATTACATTTATTTTGAATCAAAAGACACAAATCAATCAAAAGAGACTTCCTTTTAATTTGTGTTAATTCAGAATTAATTAACAGAATAACTCTTGTCATTGTATTATCATGGTTTATGCTGTTACCAATGAAAGTCACTTCTTCATATGATGAATCAAACTATGGCAAAGTTGAGAATTGTGTCAAGTTGAACTTTTCAGATTTATCTTTAAGCTATCTTATAACTGGCGACGGGTTTCCGTCTCTTTTCTAAACACTTTCACTGAATAAATCTTCGCTCCTTTAACTTTGGATAAACCCTCTGACCTGAGCGAACTCCCTCCCTTTCTCTGGTGAACAACCAATGAGCAGAATGGATTTAACTGGGTCAATTTCCTTTTTTAAGGTTCCACTTCCTGTCTGACCCTGCAGTCTAACGGGAGAACTGAGCTGGAAGTTTTTCTCCTAAAAAGCTGGTGGATGCGTGGTCAAGCGTCAAAGACTCCGTTCTATCAGCAAGGGTGTCAGCAAGCTAGCTGAAACCTGACCTTGACCTCTAAGCTCCATCTGAATTAATTTTCCTCCCAAGGAAAGTTTTATTCTGAAAACTCAAACCAGGAAATGCCGTTACTGTGGTCCGAGTTGAAGCAGATGTCTGGAGACGCTGGAAAAGGTAAACTGACTGACCAGTTGGACCAAGGGGGATTGACCGTCTTCATGAGGTAACAAAGTCGTCAGATGCTTTGGTAAAGTGTACCGACGTTTAGCTGAGTTGGCCGGAGAGCTGCCATGTTTCCTGGTTAAACTCATCAAGATATTATCTCTTCTCACTCCCTCCATATTTCCTTCCATTCTTCTTCCTAAACTTTCTTTTTATTCTAGCCAGTAACAAACTTAAGATAAAAGGCCTGCAGAGATAAGTTATACAAAGGGCCAGTTTACACGGCGCGTATTTTGAGTGTAACCGCTACTTTCTCTTTGCGACTTTGCTTATCGCCTACACGACGCTGCTGGCCCCCCTCGATGACTCCGATGGTTTTTGAACCCAGCTCTCAAGGTGGAAGTTTTTCGCAGACCCCCCGTTGATAATGTAAACATCTCCCGTGGAGCTTTTGTTTGAACACATGCACGCAGCACGCACGCGCAGACAGCCGGCATTTTAACAATGGCGGTGGACTGGACAGTGGACACACGCACCACTTTCTGAACTATAGCTGATGGAATATATTTTGATTCTCATATTTAATTATTCTACACCTTACCTGCATCTGTGTTGGAAGAGAGCCAGCTGCCTGGATCCAGTTGTCTGTTAACGAGGCAGTCGGACATTTCACGTGTCACGCTGCACTATAACATACTAAATGTGCTATATATTAACAGTTTAACAATAATAAACAGTATTTATGTTAGCGTGGGAGATATTTACATTTATCTGAGCTAAATGAAGCTATCTGGACTCGTTACGTCATGCCTAACATGCTGCTGAAAATGAAGACACCAGGTTGATTTTTAATTTATTTATTTATTCAACACCACAAACTCATGTCACAAACACTGAGAATTAAATTGAACACTTTTAAAAACACGTTAACCGAACTTTAATGAACTGGACTCTGTTGTTCATCCTGGTGGACACTGGACCCAGATCCGAACCGGTCCGCTTCGTGGAACAGCTTCGACCTCGCAGGAAAAAAATAAAAATAAAACCTCAGTTGGTTGTTCTGTGATCGAACTAAACACAAGGAAAGATTATTAAGAACATGGTTTACCTTGTAGCGCTGCTGTAAATCAGCTGATTCTCACGGACTAAAGTCAGACATGTTGACTCGGTTCCGGTCCAGTCAGCAACTGGTGCGCAGATGAAGCGGCCCCACTTGGTGTCAAATCTGTTGACTCTTATCCAAATTCCAGCTTTAACTTGTTGTTAACTTGTTGACAACAACTTGTAGTAGCTGAACTTTTAGCCAGAGAGGAAAACAGGCTGCCTCGTGTGCTCTGTTTACCTCAGGCAGCAGTGGCACGCATGCGCAGTAGTGAAGGTTCCAAAGATCACAGCGCCATCTACAGGCCCAGCATGGTAACTACAGTAAATTCATGAGTACGGGGGGTGGGGGGGAGAGAGTCGTATCCACAGAATTCGCCCATGTCAACGCAAAACTTTCAACCTAATTAACATACCCAAAAGTTGCGTTTCCCCCACACACAGTGTCCGTGTAAACAGGGCCTAAGACCCATAACTTTGTTCTGTTGTACCTAGAAGTTACGGATGCGTGATTTCATCTGCTGAAGTAAATTATAGGAAATTCTGATCGATCAATCTATGGTAAATGGTAAATGGAGCTTATTTATATAGCGCTTTCCAGCCCCCTGTGAGGAGCCCCAAAGCGCTTTACAATACCAGCCATCCACCCATTCATTCAGACATTCATACACCGGTAGTGGTAGCCTGCCTTGCAAGGCGCCATCCAGACCTACCGGGAGCAACTCAGGGTTAAGTGTCTTGCCCAGGGACACAACGACACATGGTGGGCGGACGCGGGATTCGAACCTCCAACCTTCCGATTTGGGGTCGACTGCCATTACCACTACACCACGGCCGCCCTATCATATGTTGTGATGTAATTTAATGATTTGTTAATTAAATGATTCAGCTCTGCTGTTTCAACATAAATTAATGTTTCATGTCTTTTATATCGCACCACTAAGTCACAGATTTATAATTTAATCTGAAAAAGTGAGAACCCGTGAATTATTGATGTATTTTTGTGTCAGTCTAAACCCTGCTCATTTACATCTAGTATATAGGTAAAATCAGTAAAACTGATCCCCGCCTATATTATTACAAGAGTCCAGACACCCTGCGGAGAAAACTCATTTCAGCCGCTTGTATCCGAGATCTCGTTCTTTCGGTCATAACCCAAAGCTCATGACCATAGATGAGGGTGGGAACGTAGATCAATCGGTAAATTGAGAGCTTTGCCTTTTCGACTCAGCTCTCTCTTCACCACGACAGACCGGTACAGCGCCCGCTTCACTGCCGATGCTGCACCTATCCGCCTATCGATCTCACGCTTTAATGGTGATACTTTTCAAATATAATTTTTAGGTTTAACAACAAAACAGATGAAAATTGTCTTTTCAAAATGAGTGACATTAAGTAAAAAACAAACAAACATTTAGCTATAATTAATCTCTTTATCCTACAACAAACCTACCAAAAAGTAGAATTTTGGATCATAATGCATAAAACTTGGCAAAATATAATGTGTTTTCAAATAAATTTTTTTAGTTGATTTAATAATCGATGAAGAGAAATTGGACATTTTAAAAATAATATAAAGCATCATCGACATACAAGTTGATCAACTTTATCAGTGTCCCTTCAAACCTTCTACAAATCTGTTTTAGTGACTGGCAGCTGTTTTTCAGAACTTCTGTGACCCGTTTGGGCCATCTGTGGTCCAAACAGGGGATTGACCTTCCAACCCCCTTTTAAAAAAAAGAACTTAATAAATAAATTAAAAGGTTAATGTTCATGAGACTCCTAATGTTCTGGATATGAGAATTTAAACTAAACTTTTAACTTTCTCCAAATTATTCAAGTTGTTAAAAATGAGGAGGAGAAAAAAGATCATGTTTACAAAAACTTTTTTTTTTTTTTTTACTTAATTTCAGATTTTTGTGGCCCACAAGACCTTTCATCTGGCTCACTTTTGAAAATGTTTGTTCTTACTGCCTTGCAGCATGAAGGTTGCAGGTTTGACTCCTGGCTGGTGGTGTTTCTGCGTGGAGCATGTTTGTGTAAACAAACACATATACTTGTCAGTTTTAATTAGTATAATACAAATAAAAGGAGAAACTAGCTAGTTGTGTTTAATATTTTGAGATATTTATTAATGAAAAGTGCGGTATAAATTGAATTTATTATTATTATTATTATTATTAATATTTGATTTTTTCTGGTTGAAAAAATTTCTGGAAATTTCTATTTCTGGTTGAAAAAAGTTTTAAAGCAGCATTAATACTGAACTATAAAGTTATCATTCAAAATTAAAGCCTGCCTGCAGTCCATACCTCAGTTTATCAATGAGAAAATAAAAGTTTGAGGAAGAAAATCTGAGATGTTTAGCTCTTAATATCCAGAATAAAATAAGACATTTAAAACTCAAACTAGATAATTAACATGCACTGTATTAATTTTTAAATAATATTTCTATCTTGCAGATGATCCATCCGTACTGATTATTTGACATGTTTTATTGAGATGAAGGCAAACTTCAAAATCTTTTCAAAACTAAACATGCACTGAGAGTCCAAAAGGCAAAAACTCAATTCTGACAGAGCACAAGACACTCTTCTTCTTCTTCGTCATCGATTTTATTGGCGGTTGGCAAACAGCTTGTTGGTGTGCATTACCGCCACCTTCTGAATTGGAGTGTGAACCAGAATGAAACCCTAACCTATATTCTTCTGAGAAGTTCCGATTTCAAAAGAAAATGAAAAAAAAATCCCTACTTAAAATGTGATTTTAATGTAAGCGAAGTAACTCAACTAAATTAAATTGTATTTTTTGTTCATGAAATCGATTTTGAAGAACAACCCTTTCCCCGTGATATTTTGTACAATCTATTAGTACATGTACTACTGTCTCTTGTGATTGGCCACATTCACATACTCCTGTAGGATGTTTTCCTATTATTTTAAGATTTGAATTTAAATATGTATGACCAACTCGAAGTCTTGATAAAATATCCTCTTCTCTCCTCCTCCTTGACGTTTCCCTCATCCTACCCACAGTTTTTTCAATACAATAAAAATGTCTCCCTTTTCGCTCCTTGTTCCATTCCTCCTGCCATTTCTTAGTCATTTCCATAGATTTTATTTCTGATTTGCTGTGTGAGACGGGTAAGGAAATTGCTATTTTTTTAGCAGCTTCTTTAGCAAACTTATCTGCAAGTTCATTAACTAAAACCCCCATGTGAGCCGGGACCCAAATTAATCGTACTAAAACTCCTGAACCTTTAAGTCTACACAGCGTTTGTAAAATTTCTAATATAACATCATGTCTTGATTGAGAATGAGCAAGCTTTATACTGCTGATTGCACTGCTGGAGTCTGTAGCAATTAATATAGATGGAGACTTTATACTTTCAATAAGATAGCTATTAATTCACCAGTAAATACAGATAATTTATCACTGATCCTTTGAAGACACTAGCAGAAAGCCAGATTAATGAGGGCAGGTGTGACGATTAGTGATAGTATCCAGGTGTGAACTCAAGTCTAACAGGAAGTAAAAACTCTACAAGGTACAAAGAAAATGGTTCTGCGCAATAATCAAGAAATAAAAACACATTAATGGAGAATAAAGGCCGAAAGTGAAAGTAAAGCAGAACCAAAATGATCTTTGCAAGAACTTGAACTGAGGACCTACGACGCATTTAGCCGAAGTCTCCATAATAATAATAATAATAAATTCAATTTATAACGCACTTTTCATTACTGAAAATCTCAAAGTGCTACACATATATTGAATGCTACACACATTCATAAACCGGTGGCGGCAGACTACCATGCAAGGTGCTTTCCAGTCCTACCGGGAGCAACTCAGGGTTAAGTGTCTTGCCCAAGGACACAACGACACATGGTGCGGGTCCCGGGAGTCGAACCGCCAACTTTCCGATCGGGAGACGACTGCCCTTACCACTACGCCACGGCCGCTCCAATCCAAGTCAGACGGAATAAACAAAAACAACTAAACAACAAGAACACAAAAGTGATGACAACTCAACCAAACCAAACTCAGACGCCGCACGGCGTTTCGCAAACAGTTCTGCTTTCAAGTTACGAGAAGAAAAGCAGCTTGATCTATTACGACGCTGGTAACACATGCAGTTGTTTTTCCATGAACTTAAGTGCAGCGTTGATGATGTAACACCTTCAGCGCATGGTGACTGAAGACAGGAGAACTGTGGGACACACGTACTGTCCTGAAGTTACAACAAAGATGGATCTCTGCTCATTATCAGCACTTTCCTCAGTCGACACGTGAACACACAGAACACAGCTCGGACGAATGAATGAAAACTTCACACGCTCGCTGCTCTCACACACACGTTTCCACGTTTGACAACCCAGTCTTGACCCCTGCACTTGGGATCAATGGATCCCCGCTCATCACTCACCTGTGTGAGTCTCCAGCACAGACAAAACCAGTACGCCAACAGAAACATGTCAGCCTCCGCATGCTGAAGCCAGAAGCAGCTAAAAAAAAATCCCAGTTTGCCCGACGCTCAGCGATCTGCAGCGCAGACTGAACGAGAGACGAAATCTGGATGGAAGCGAAAGTTCCCAGAGTCCCAAGTGCTTCTGGAGATGAAGTGGTGTGTGTGTGTGTGTGCGTGCTACAGGGACGTGGTGCGGGGTGTGTGACTGCAGATGATCCGGCTACTGTTACACGCTGTCAATGAGAATGAGGGAGAGGCTGCGAGGAACTCCCTCCTCCCTGCCCTACACGCTGTCGCTCCTTCCCGTCCAATCACGTCGTCGTGACTTTAGGGGCTGGGCAGATGCGAGACGTCTGATTGGCCGATTCTGGGATGGAGGACCCACACAGGGAGGAGAGGCAGAAAGAAGTGATGCTGATGAACTCTCAGTGGAGGGAGGTGCCACTCACCAACCCTGAGAGACCCTTCGTCCTTTCACATAAGATTTAAACACTTGAGACTGTGTTTTTCTTAAATATTGAACATTTTCTGATCTAAAATAACGTAATGTATGTTAATAAAATAAAAAATAAAGATGATTTTATACGACTACAGAAAGTAGTACATAGTTTTTGTTTTTCTCCGTAGTTTTTTGTCTGCATATCTCCCTCATATCTGAGGGCCCCAGTGACACGTTTCAAAAAAGGTCTTAAAACCTTTCTTTTTATCGTTTTTTAATTAATTAATTGTGCTTTTGTTTTTATTGCACCCAGTTTTTATTTGAGTATTTTATCTGCATTTTGTGAATTTTAAGTTTTTGATGCGATCATCTGTGAGGCACTATCCTCTTGGTTGTTCCTCCTCTTGGTTGCATTTATGGTTGATTTTTATCTTGATTTTATTTCAATGTTCATTGTAGCACTTTGAGATCTGTTGTATGTAAAATGCGTTATAAATAAAAGTTATTGTTATTATTATAGTTTTTGTTTTTCTCTGTAGTTTTTTGTCTGTCAGTTGGAAATTGAAAAATGTTGCTCTATGATGTAAAAAAATAATAAAGTGTTTGGACAGAGTTCGCGTGTCCGTCTGAGTGGAGCTGTGCGTCCTCTCACCTTATTGGAGGCCATCTCGCTGACGGAGTTCCTCGTCTGCAGCGTCTCCAGCTGATCCAGACACCAGTCCAGCTCCTCCAGCGTCTCCATCGCCAGCTTCTGATAAGGCTCCTCTGAAGGTTACACAAACACGCCGCGGGTGAATTCAAAACCATCTCTTCCTGAAACGTGTTCTTCTTGTGACCAAAACAAAAACAAAAAATAAACTTATTTACTGAATTGATAAAGAAGAAACGGAACAATTAAGAATCAAGTTCAGATGTTTAGGCTTTAAAACCTGCAGCTGAATGTCAACGTCAAAGTGTTTGTTTGTAGCGTTAGCAAAATATCTCGTGAAGCGGTGAATAAATTTAGATGAAACTCTCAGAGTGCAATAACTTGATGGACCTCTATTTATAATTAGCATTTGGAGTCAGCCTAATTCAAGATGGCCGCCACATCTTGGCAAAATCAAACTCAAAAGGTCTGTAAATCAGCTAAAGTTCGGTGTGGTGGTAGCTGAGATTCATTCCCAACACATACTCCAATCCATGTTTAAAATGTAGCCATTAACTAGTGATATGCTGGTGAAGATTCTCAGTCGTCCAGGACATGATGAAAGTCAGAAAAGGCGTTCAATACAGAAACAACTGGACTTTATTTGTAACAGAAGACGTTTCGCTTCCCATCCGGGGAGCTTTATCAATTCAATGAGCAGACTGTGAGAGAGAGAGAGAAGTTATACAGGCTGAGCCACTGACACGCACCAACCTATGTAAACCTATGTGTTAGCTTCCAATTTACATAGGTTGGTGCGTGTCAGTGGCTCAGCCTGTATAACTTCTCTCTCTCTCACAGTCTGCTCATTGAATTGATAAAGCTCCCCGGATGGGAAACGAAACGTCTTCTGTTACAAATAAAGTCCAGTTGTTTCTGTATTGAACACCTTTTTTTTTACCATTAACTAGTGATGTCATCTGTGTGTCTGTTATCAAAATATCTCATGAAACACTGAACGGATTTTGATGAAATTCTCAGGAACGCGCTATTTGCGTCAACGTTTGCAACTATAATAATAATAATAATAATCATTTTATTTAAAAGCGCCTTTCAGGACACCCAAGAACACTTAACAAACCAACACCGTGCAATACAGAGCAAACATTATCAGCGACAAATTGAAATATAAAATACATAAAGGATATAAAATGGATAAAAATACATTTAGTAAAGTTAGTGATAAGCTAGTCTAAAGAGATGGGTTTTCAGGGCAGTCTTGAACAGAGAAAGGGAGGTGGTGTTTCGAAGGTCTGGTGGAAGGGCGTTCCAGAGGTGAGGGGCAGAGCAGGTGAAGGCCCTGCTCCCCATGGTGGAGAGGCGGGCAGAGGGTTCATGGAGATGTAGTGAAGAGGAGGATCTGAGAGAGCGTGATGGGATGGAGATTTGTAGGAGGTCAGATAGATAAGGAGGGGCAAGGTTGTGGATAGCTTTGAACGTGAGGAGTAGAATTTTGAAGATGATGCGTGATTTAACCGGGAGCCAGTGGAGCTGCTGCAGGACAGGAGTGATGTGGTTATAGTAGGAGGTTTGAGTGATGACACGGGCAGCTGAGTTCTGGACCATCTGTAACTTGTGGAGAGATTTGTTGGGGAGGCCGTAGAGAAGGGAGTTGCAGTAGTCAATACGGGAAGTCACAAGACTGTGCACCAGGATGGCTGTGGAGCGGGGTGTGAGAGAAGGACGGAGACGGTTAATATTACGGAGGTGGAAATAGGCAGACCGAGTAATATTGTTGATGTGTGAAGTGAAGGAAAGAGTGGTGTCGAGGATGACACCGAGGCTCTTGACCTGAGGGGAGGGGGATAGCAGAGAGTTGTTAAGGGGGACGAGAAGATGTTCTGATTTTGAAATAGAGTTTTTGGTACCGACGAGAATGACTTCTGTTTTGTTGCTGTTTAGTTGAAGGAAATTGTTAGAAAACCAGTGATTTAGCTCGTTGAGACAGTCGGTGAGGATGGAGGGAGGGTGGGTGGAGTTAGGTTTTGATGACAAGTAGAGCTGCGTGTCATCAGCATAGCAGTGGAAATGGACGCCGTGTTTGCGGAAGATGTGGCCTAGAGGAAGGAGGTAAATGATGAAGAGGAGGGGTCCGAGGACAGAGCCTTGGGGGACACCCGTGGAGACAGGGGAAGACTGGGAACGGAAGGATTTAAGCTGAATGAATTGAGTGCGGTCAGAGAGATAGGAGGTGAACCAGTCTAACGGGGTACCTGAGATGCCAATGGAGGTTAGTCTGTTGAGGAGGATAGAATGACAGATGGTGTCGAAGGCAGAGCTTAGATCAAGAAGAATGAGGATGGACAGAAGACCAGAGTCAGCAGCAAGAAGGAGGTCGTTAGTGATTTTTACTAGAGCTGTTTCGGTGCTATGGTGGGGGCGAAATCCAGATTGAAACTCTTCATAAATGTTGTTGTTGGACAGGTGAGAGTGAAGTTGACTAGCAACAGTTTTTTCAAGGATCTTGGAGATGAAGGGCAGATTGGAGATCGGACGAAGATGACTGAAGATTACTGAAGTTGGTGACAACTGTTCAACTTTTGGAGTTGGATTGATTCAAGATGGCTGCCACGTGCAACTCACTTCACGGAGCTCAAAAATAGCTACAGCTTTGTCAGTTTTCCAAATATTAAGCTAAAATTTGTCGTGGTAGTGGCTGAGAGTCATCCTTAGATTTTTGCGAGCTCTTGCAGTATTGCATGAGATGGAGCATCGTTTACAACAACAATAACAATAAAGTTTGTGTGCGAGTGATTAAAACTGGAGACACCTCACGACGTCCCACCGCACCTGAGAGACACGTCTTGCACATGGGAGGCTGGCTGGTGCCTGACGGTCGTCTGAAACAAGAAACAGACGGAGTTTTTATCATTTTAACAAAGAGAATGAGTCATCCGGTCTGTTTTCTTCTTCTTACTTGTTTCCCACACGGTCCTGAAGATGTGTCAAAGCAGCAACGTTACTTCTGACTGTTCGCAGACTGGCCAGGACCTAAAGAGGTAAAAAAAAACAGAGAAGGAGTAATAAAATACAATAAAATACTTTTATTTGTTTGCACACAACCCGAAGCTTCTTTGGGTGTTATTTACTTTGTGGATGGAAGATGATATTTTTAACTACAGTGTTAAGTCAGCAGGGAGCCGTTAGCATTTCGATATTTATATTAAAACTGCAGCAAATATTTTAAGTTGCAAGCCTGACGTTCTTTGCTTTGGTTGGATTTTCTTTCGGTTTCTGCTTACGTGAACTCTCAAGACGTATAAAACACAAGTCGTGCAAATAAAATGTTAGAGCCCATGCAAAAAGTATCTGCTGAAACTTTTTTTGGCCAAGGTGAACAAGCGAGCATGCTAACATACTCTGTTGCACTGAACGTCAGCTGCAGCTGAACATAAAGTAAGTGCTGGGTATTAGTTTGAAAACATCCCATGTGCACAGAGTGCGTTAATGTGAAGAAAAAAGACTCAAACGGAGGAATACAGTACTCAGAACAAGCTGTGCAGTACAAAGAGAATGTGTGTGGGTGTTTTCTGTGAAAAATGAACCATCTCTTATTTCTCAGACTGGTGAGTAAGGCCCGTCCTAAAGTCACAGGGATTTTTTATTTTTGGGGGGAGAGAACTTGACTTATCTGTTTGTAAAGAAAATGCTTGTCTGCTGAACGGCAGCAAGGACTGAGAACAACGCCGAAGTACGACGTGATTCTCTGCTAAACTTCGGCCACGAGAAAGCCTTTAAGAGCATATGCATTAATTTGATAAATTATATAAAACATCTGGTACCACTTTACAATAAGGCTCCCCTTATAGATGGCTGATAAATAGTTTATAGATATAGCTGAACACAGCTTCTCAGACTGAGGAAGTCTTTTGGACGAACGACGAAACGTTTCTACAATTTTTTTTTGCTTTGTTTTGTTTTGTTTTTTGAATGTCCAGAGGACCAGACTTAGCTTTTTTAGAGTTTATAGATATGTTATTAATTCCTCTATAAACACTTTATAAATCATTAATAACTGCTTCTTCTTCTTCTTTTGGCTTCTCCCTTCGTCAGGGGTCGCCACAGCGAACTAGTCGCACGAAGACTTGGCAGTTGTTTATTACGCCGGATGCCCTTCCTGACACAACCACAGACCACCGAGCTACCACAGCCCTCTGTGTGGAGCAGAGAGCTGCTACCTAGGGTTCCCAGGGGAGCAGACGGTGTGGGTTAAGGGCCTTGCTCAAGGGCCCAGAGTGGGGCAGATGAGGGTGGAGACAGGTGTGACTGCTTCACTTATCCCACCCACATTTTTGATGTTGTCGGTGCCGGGGCTTGAACCGGTGATCTTCCAATCACAAGCTCACCTTCTTAACCTCTGCCCACACAAAATAATAATTAATAACTGCTTATTATGCATTAATTAAGGGTGACAGAGACAAAACTGACCAATTTCTTACCAAACAGTGAACCAAATCTGTTCACCTATATTTCATCTAGAGTTGTTATATTAAACATTTCAGACTACTGTATGTTACTACCTTGTAATCACAATTAGCATTTGTAAACCTAATTTATTTAGCATGTAATACTGTACTTTATCACTGCATTATAGGGTATCTATAGTTGTAGATACTTTTAATGCATTGATAAAGTGTCTGTCACTCTTAATTAATGCATAATAAGCAGTTATTAATGATTTATGATAGGGATACACTTTTTCCACTTCCGATACCGATACGATATCAATCTGATATGGAAAAACTGTGCTGAATTAACAAAAATTGCTAATTCATGTCATTTGGACCCGTTTCAGAAATGGGTCCAGATGACATGATTTATCCTGTTTTGTTGTTGTCTACCTGGATGATTGAGCTTACAAACCCAGTGTTGAATTTACTTAACACTTGTTTTTTTTTTTACGCAGACATGAGTGTACCGAATTACAAATTTATTAAAAACTCTACACCAGAACAACACACTTAAACACACCTAGAGCTTCACAAGCTTGGTCACGCATGTAAAAATAACACAACTTTAATTTGCCCAGTCAGTACAATTACACAATTAGAGTGAATGGATATGCCCAGTCAATGATCGGTCACATTGTCACCGATACTCGATCCAGAAGTATTTATTTTATTTTTTATATGTATCGGGACCGATACCGATATTGGTATTGGATCGGTGCATCTCTAATTTATAAAGTGTTTAAAGAGGAATTAATAACGTATCTATAAGCTATTTATTAGCCATCTATTGTAAAGTGGTACCAAATATCTTGACTAAAATCTGCATCTGTTTTCTTAGTGAGTCAGAGGGACTGCCGGGATTTACAACCCAGGATATTATCATATTTGGTGGATTGGTGGTTAGCGCTGTTGCTGCATAGCAAAAAGGTCCTGGGTTTAAAGCCCCAGGTTAGACCTGAGGTCTTTATGTCCAGTTTCCTCCCACAGCCCAAAATACATGCATGTTAAGTTGCCTTCCCAGGCCCCCCTTGCAAAAGAGATCTCAGTGGGATTTGCCTGGTTAAACAAAGATGAATAAATAAATAATAACTAAATTAATTAAGCAAATTGGAGGGAAAATTTCCTTCTGTTAAAATGACGCTTTCAGCTCCGTTGGGCTCATAAGAACAGCACATAATGCTTTTATGAGCCACACAGCTGTTGTTGGACTGATAAATCTTTTATAAGTAAATAATTTCAAGGGTTGGCAAATCTCCAAAAGGACATTTGCAAACAACTAATTAAATGTGGTGAAATGTGTGTATCCATTCAACTCTAAAACAAGGATTCACATCAACCTCAAATTTGCACCAAAAAAAGATATGTTTCAACACGACTCACCTGCGCAAACGGAGTCACTATCATGTCTTCTCCATGCCTGAAACAACAGACATTTTGTGAAAAAGTCATTTGAGAGGACAGATTGAATCAGATGCCACATAATGTGAAAACCTCAAAACGCAAACAGTGACAGCACAACGGGGACTTGAGGACGAAAGCTGCAGTTTGCTGGGCTGAACGCAACACTGCAGGAAAGGAGAGGAGGAGGAGTGGATCATATTAGTTGCACAAAAAAACACATCTGAAGAGCTGGTGCAGCTAAAAGGGAAGGAGGTTGCAGAACACCTTTGACTGCAGGGCTTGAAAAGCAGCAATAGTAACCCAGAAACAGACTCGCGTTTCCCTGAACGTTAAAAAAAAAACACAGTTGCACATGTGGAACAGCAGCTTATAGGAGGAGTGCTCATGCGCTGGGTGTTGCTGGAGAAGCTGGAGGTTTAGTGTCACATCATGCAGCTTCAGACGTCACACCATGCTGCTGGGTAAAGGTAAGTCAGACTGCAGGCCAGCAAACATTGGACGCTGTTTTGTAAATCCTATAGTCCGGGTCGGCCTGGGTTTCCTGACATATCCCTTAGTTGTACTACTATAGGCTTAAACTACTGGAGGACAAGTTGACCTCATTTCATCAAATGAAAACAAATGAAAAGTTTGTATTTGTAATTGTTTCTATGTTAATTTTTTTTGTCTTTCCTAGTGAGGAACCTGCCATTGTGTATCTGTTCCTCTCAAACCCAGCCGGTCGAAGCAGATGGCCGCTTGTCCTGAGCCTGGTTCTGCTAAAAGGCTTCTTCCACGTGAGGGAGTTTTTCCTTCCCACTGTTGCCTTTGTGCTAGCTCAGGATGGGAGACTGCGACAAAATGAAGACTCAACGCAATCCACTGGCTTCCTTGCTTGGATAAATAATTTTATGAATTATCCCAACAAAGCACTTTGCTCTCAGACTGCAGGTTTACTTGCAGTTCCTAGAGTTTCCAAAAGCAGAATGGGAGGAAGATCTTCCAGTTTTCCAACTTCCAGGCTCCTCTCTTGTGGAACCAACTTCCAGTTTCTGTCCGTGAGGCTGACACATTGTCTAGTTTTAAAACTTTCCTTTTTGATCAATCCTATAGTTAAGGTCGGTTTGTTATGCTGCTATAGGCTTAGACTAATGGAGGACAAATTGACCTAATTTCCTTAAAGGTCCACTGACATGATTATTTTTACAATTCATAAAATTGCTCAAAATATATATATTTTATCATTTAAATATGTTTGTTTTTGAAAACAAAATGATGAATCACTTTAATTTTGCTTTAAAAGTGATTTTGAACTTCAAGCCATGTTTAATCATGGGAAATCCGATTACACGCGAACGCACCATCTGTGACGTAGTGGGAGGCAGAGGGCTCTGGTCTCTTTGATAGCGGACAATTTAAAACCCGACAAATTTATCAATCTATGTGAAGATTTAAGTTATTTGTCTTAATTTTGGGAAGCAGAAAATAGTTTGGGTGATGGAACAAGAAACAACATGATCTAATTTAGGTCTGATGCTGTATCAGACTGACCTTCATGTCGAGCTGCTCACACTCGCGCACTGTGACAAGCCCAGAGCTCTGCCTCACACTTCGTCACAGATGGTGCGTTTGTGTGTAATCGGATTTCCCATGATTAAACACGGCTTGAAGTTTAAAATCACTTTTAAAGGAAAATTAAAGTGATTTATCATTTTGTTTGCAAAAACAAACATATTTAAATGATAATATATATTTTGAGCAATTTTATGCATAGTAAAAAAATAATGTCACCCCACCTTTAAATTAATTGTTAAAATTGATTAGTTTTCATTTGATACTATTTCTATCTTAACATGTGTTTCTTGACCTGCCATTGTGTATCTGTTCCTACCAAACCCAGCTGATCGAAGCAGATGGCCGCTTGTCCTGAGCCTGGTTCTGCTAAAGGTTTCTTCCTCATGAGGGAGTTTTTCTTTCCACTGTCGCCTTCAGGCTTGCTCAAGATGAGAGTTCTGCGATGGCGTTAATTCAAAGCAGTCTGCTCCTCAGATAAATAATGTCAAATTATTATTTTTATATATGAATGTTTCTGTGCAGTGCCCTGACGTGTTGTGACATGGCACTATAGAAATAAACCGAACTGAAAATTTGAATTGTTTGAAACTTTATAAAGTCAGTGTCTAAACATAAAATAATATTAATGAAAATATCCGAAAGCGTTAAAAGACGTGGAGATTTTCGCCTCTGTCAAATGCTTGCTGGAGCCTCAGTTCCTCGCGTCACGTTTGAGTGGAGGTGACGTGGAAACGGAGGGGCGGACAGAAGGGACAAACAAAAACAAACAAACACAGCAATCTACACATGTTGTCTCACCGAGGTAACCAACTGACTTCCCATTGCTTCAATCCTTCCTCCCTTTAAAACAAAGGAGCAACAGCTGTTGGTGGTGGAGGCTCCACGTGCACGTCGTCTGGCTTCAAACAGACTTCTGGCTGCTCAGAGAAACCTTTAGCTGCCCCGTGCTTTGCAACAACGGCTGCTTTTCTCCTGGACGTCAATCTTTAGCCGCACTGCCAGAAGTCTCTTTAAAGCCAGATACAAAAAAAATATATACTTGCAAACACGACTTTGTACAAAATACAGGTAGTCCCCGACTTACGAACGAGTTCCGTTCCGATGCCCGTTCGTAACAAGAAAATCACCGTAAGTCGAAAATACGTCCAAACGGCACCTCATACGTACAGTACTCTATTTTTACCAAGCACTTAGCCTATCCTAACACATTACCCTACATAATCATCAATACATTTAGGAGCCATAATTAAAGAAAAAAAGAGTTAATTTCTTAAGGCTCGGATATAGTCGCGCTTTGGTCTGCAAGCTGGAGCGCGCGGGCTACGCACGCACTCAGCCGTGCGGCTTCATGCGTTTATAGTGTTGCACGGCGGCGCATGGCAAAGTGCTGTTCTTTTACAGACCAGCAGGTGACAGTACCCTCTAAAACCTGTGCATATGTTGCAAGAAAGGTGTAGAAGAAGAAATCTACCGTAGAAGAAGAACTGTTTGAAATCACACAACAAAAACAAATGGCTTTCTGCTCGCTCGGGGAATTTAATACATTTGTATCACATAAAAAACATTCCTCCATGCGTCGCGACGCCGTTTCCACGACCACAGCGGCGCAGACAGCTGCAGGCTCTGGCGTGAAGAGCGTGAAGGCTGTCGGTGAGGTCCCTACCCGAGCTGTCAATCAATTTGGCGAGAGCGCTAGGCTTGCGGAGTTTCAAAAATTCGGAGGTGCGCGACACGCGCCAAACCGACGCACAGGGCGAAAGCGCGGGGGCGAGGACTATGTGATTGCATCACGTTGGCCGCGCGCTCACTCGCGCCCTATGCGACGCGTCAACCATAAACCAGGCTTTACTGGGAGCTGGTCATTTCTTCCTCCATCTGTTAGCATGTTAAGTCGTGCACCTCCGAGCTCTGCAGCTTGCTTCACGAGGTCCACAGCGTTTACAGCAACGTCTGCTAGCATGTTAGCTCGTTGCTCAGCTGTCCTCCGCTCCTCCTGTATTTCCACGCGCGGTCCAGAGGTCTGCCTGCTCTGTAAGCTTCCACTGAGCGCGTGGAAACCCCCTCCTGTAAGTTTCAAGCTCCCTAAGTTTCTTCCAGCTCCCCCCTTCCCTCCTGTAAGTTTCAAGCTCCCTTAAGTTTAGTTTCGGTACTGTATTTTACTGCTGCTTTTCAATGGGAGCGCGTTCGTAAAGCGCGTTCGTAAAGTCGAATCGTCGTAAGTCGAGACCGCCGTAAGTCAAGGACTGCCTGTTACGATTCATAAGAAACACTGCAGCTCTATTCAAATAGTACATAAACTCTCCATCTGAAGTTGTGAATGTTGGGCTATAATTAAATCAAAAAT
>JBBPBX010009016.1:48539-61060 GCA_038048925.1 Garcialebias charrua | reverse complement strand
GCACCCTCCAGGACCCTGTTGAGGGTGTAGAGCTGGTCTAGTGTTCCACGACCAGGACGAAAACCACACTGCTCCTCCTGAATCCGAGGTTCGACTATCCGACGGACCCTCCTCTCCAGAACCCCTGAATAGACCTTACCAGGGAGGCTTAAGAGTGTGATCCCTCTATAGTTGGAACACACCCTACGGTCCCCCTTTTTGAATAGGGGAACCACCACCCCAGTCTGCCAATCCAAGGGAACTGCCCCCGATGTCCACGCGATATTGCAGAGTCGCGTAAGCCAACACAACCCCACAACATCCAGAGCCCTAAGGAACTCAGGACGAATCTCATCCACCCCCGGAGCCTTGCCACCGCGGAGCTTTTTAACCACCTCGGCGACCTCCGCACCAGAGATTGGAGAGCCCGATCCAAAGTCCCCAGGCTCCGCTTCCTCAGTGGAAGACGTGCCAGTAGGATTGAGGAGGTCTTCGAAGTATTCCGCCCACCGACTCACAACATCCCGAGTTGAGGTCAACAGCACGCCATCCCCACCATAAATGGTGTTGGTCGCGTACCGCTTTCCCCCCCTGAGACGCCGGATGGTGGACCAGAATCGCCTCGAAGCCGTACGGAAGTCATTCTCCATGGCCTCTCCGAACTCCTCCCACGCCCGAGTTTTTGCCTCAGCAACCACCCGAGCCGCATGCCGCTTGGACTGCCGGTACCTATCTGCTGCTTCCGGGGTCCCACAGGCCAAAAAGGCCCAATAGGACTCCTTCTTCAGCTTGACAGCATCCCTCACCGCCGGTGTCCACCACCGGGTTCGAGGGTTGCCACCACGACAGGCACCAACAACCTTGCGGCCACAACTCCGATAAGCTGCCTCGACAATAGAGGCGCGAAACATGGCCCACTCGGGCTCAATGTCCCCCGCCTCCCTCGGAACGTGTTCAAAGCTCTCCCGGAGGTGGGAGTTAAAGCTCCGTCTTACGGGAGACTCTGCCAGACGTTCCCAGCAGACCCTCACAATACGTTTGGGTCTGCCAGGTCTGACCGGCATCCTCCCCCACCATCGGAGCCAACTCACCACCAGGTAGTGGTCAGTTGACAGCTCCGCCCCTCTCTTCACCCGAGTGTCCAGGACATGCGGCCGCAGATCAGATGAGACGACAACAAAGTCGATCATTGAACTACGACCTAGGGTGTCCTGGTGCCAAGAGCACATATGGACACCCTTATGCCTGAACATGGTGTTCGTTACCAGAGTTATAAGCAAAATAATCACAGCATCAAATAAAAAAGTAACAAGACATATTTACAGCACATGGAATAAAAATATAAAACACAAAACATAATTGAAAACAATACAATATGGAATCAGATCTGAAGACCTTGTGTTAAATAGGAATAAAACCAAAAGCATAAACAGACACACAGTGGTGGTGGAATATAGTTCAGGGCTATTCAACTAAACTGCTCAGGGGGCTCGGGGGCTGGACATCCAGCGATTAAAAACATTATGTAAATAAAATAGAGCTGTCAAAGTTAACGCGTTAACGCATGCAATTAATCTAAACAGATTAACGCATTAATATTACATAATGCAGATTAATCACATTAACTATTTTGACCTATAAAGGACTCTACCCTGCGGAGGTAGAGCTGTCTTTACTAACCCGAACCTGGAGCTCGGTCAGCCGACCCGTATTCGGCCTGGCGGGCCATAATTAATGTGCGGCTGTCCGGTCCCAGGTTTTGATGCAGTTTGACGAATCATACAACACAAATAATAAGAGAGCACAATATAAAATTGTGCTAATTTACTTGTTGATGAGGAGGCAGTAAGTGTATATGTTGAGAGGATGAAGAAAGAAAGAGGAGAGCAGCAGTTCCATCAGACTGTGAAGAGATCGCTGCCGCTGGCACATTGCGCAATAATTGTGCACGTGGGCTCGGACTTCTATGATGCGTTTTTACGAATCATAGCACAAAGAAAACTAAATAAGAATGCACAATATAAAATTGTGTTAAGCTACTTGTTGAGGAGGAGGCAGGTCCGACCGGCTGGTTTAAAGAAAAAGCCACGTTAAGCTCAGATGGACACCTGTCACCGGCTGCACGCGTCAGCTGACTCACCGGTTGAAATGGACTTGAGATCTGTCCAGGCTGTACCCGCCTCTGTGAAGACTGGGCATGAGCACCAGCGAGCAGCGACCCAAAAAGGAAGAAGCAGGTAAAGATATAGATGGATGGATTTGCTTATTAGGAGCCATGCGGGTCTCCACACCTGCTTTCAGCTGCGGTGGAGGAAGCGCACAAGATCCGAAGCGAGCAGCGCGTTCAGTTTAAATAACCTCGTTCTATATTTTTCCAAAAAAAAATTTCTCTAAAAATATTTTTGTTCATAGTCTGCCTTTAGAGCTGATTTTTAGGCTATTTGTTTTGTATGTTAATATCTATTTGGTGAAACAAGAAATCTTGTCTTATCAAAAGAGGAAGATGAAGAAGGGTTACATGTTTTGATCACATAGATGACACTTAATGAGACATTTGAGTTAATATTTATAAATTAATGTTTGAAACAAAATGACTTCTGTAAAACTTGCTAAGCATGAAAATCTGAAAACTGTTTGGTATGAGACAATAAAACATTTTCTTCAGCATTTGATGAAAACGTGTCCGGAACAGGTTTTGGATTCAAGAGCAAGAACAAAAACAGTTTTTATTATTAGCTGCTGGATGGAGGAGTCAGGAGGTGGAGGAAACTGGCAGGAGTGACCAAAAAACATGCATGTCATGAAGGGCCAGAGACGTGAGCAGATGGGGGCCCAGTGGGGGCGCATGGTAGTCTGCCGCTACCGGTGTATGAATGTGTGTAGCATTCAGTGTGTGTAGCACTTTGAGATTTTCACTAATGAAAAGTGCGTTATAAATTGAATTCATTATTATTATTATTAAGTTAGCTCGTTGTCCCCCGATATCTTCGGCTTCCAGTCCAACATCGATCTGAGCTCCAGGAACTTCTGATCGCACAAAGCCGGCTGTCGAGGCTGCAGCTCCGGTGGGGTCCGCTTTAGCATGTTAGCCGCTTAGCTCATACCATGAGCTACTGGTCTCGTGCGGTGGGAGCGATCGGCGGAGCGATCGCGGCTGCTGCTCAAAAACCTGAGACATTCACAGAGTTCAGGGAGTGTTTCCAGCTAATGTATCCGTATGAGGCATCCTCTTATGGGAGAAACAGTCCTCCAAAGCCGGCTGCCGAGTGCTGAAACTGGAACTAGAGACTGGAACTAAATGTAAAATGGCGGAGGCGGCATTTCCGGTTCCTGGTTCCCGCAGGAAGTTGTTCAAATAATGCTTAAAATTATATTTAAAAAAAATAATAATGATACTTTACGTATTTATAAAGCCATTTAAAACAACCACAGCTGCAACAAAGTGCTGTACACATGAAATTAAGAACAATAAAAAAAAAAAAATAATATTTTTTTATTTAATTTCATATTTTTATTAATTATGATAATCTCGTAAAGTCGGACGCTCGTAGGTCAGGGTGCTCGTAAGTCGGGGACTACCTGTATTATATAAAAGAAAAGTCGAAGCATTCGAACTTTGGTGTTGGAGGAGAATGCTAAGAATACCTTGGACCGCCATGATGAAGAACAAGGCAGTTTTGGACCGCGTCAAACCGATAATGTCATTATTGGGCAAAATCACCAAACAGCAGCTCTCATATTTTGGCCACGTGATGCGCGCTGATTCTTTAGAAACGTCAGTGATGCTGGGAAAAGTCAGTGGGAAAAGAAGACAAGGCCGCCAAAGAACAAGATGGCTCGACACTATCATGACAACAATGACTATGCCAATTGCAGAATTGAAAGAATTGGTGAAAGACAGGAAGGCGTGGAGTATGAAGATTCATAAAATGACCGAAAGTCGGATACGACTGATCGGATAATCATCATCATATATATTATATAGTATATATATGTATATTATATATATATATATATATATATATATATGTATATATATATGTATATATATATATATATATATATATATATATATATATATATATATATATATATATATATATATATATATATATATTAGTGCTGGACGATAATTCAATAACGATAAATATCGCGATATACTTTTATTCAATAACGATGATATGAAGTTTAAGCATATTTTCGATATTTCGATAGGATTTTACATTTCACTGACGTTTTTCTGTTTCTGTTCGGGTTGGAGCGGCTGCTTCAACAACCCGCCCGGACAGAAAAAGCTGTGACACAAAACGTGCGTGGTGACGTCGTTGTTACGCAGCGCTCACTCCAGCAGCAGGCGTTAGCGGTAGCAGGCTAAAAGCTAAGCTAGTCTCCAAAGCGCGTTAAGTTTTCGCTTCAAAACGAGTCAAACGAGTGCTCATGACCGTCAGAATGTGACTGAACAAAGTTTCACAAGCGAAGAGAAAGCAGACGACATCACTGATGAGAGGAAAGACTAATTCGTAGGTGTGGACGTAGTTCGGTTTTGTTAAACTGCAGGTCTCATCTGCAGCGAGTCTTACTCGGTTTCTTTATTTTGCAAAACGTGACGGAGTCGTTCTAACTAGCGGTGGGAACATCTAACTTGTTTAATCTGAAGAGTTTCCACTCGATAGAATATGATGAGAGTCAGAAGATGAAGAACAATAAAGTTTGAGCCAACGTTTCCCTGAAACTACGACGTAAACAAACAGCCCCAGCAGCGCTGCATGTTTTTTAAATTCAAAATAAAACAAATTCATCAGAAGAAAAAAAACACTGAATGAAAATGTGCAGAAAGACGAAAATAGTGTTTTAATATCTGCCCCTTGTTTAAAAAATACAAAATAACTACAAACAAACAACAACCTTCACTTCACCTGCACCACACCTTCCCAACAACTTTGATTTAATCATATTTTAAAACATATAAATAGTTTTAGAAATGTTTATGGTGATATCAAGTCAACACAATCCTGTTTCCTGATTTACAACTCAGCTCCTTCAAACTAGTCCTAAATGGAGGTTTTACAAACATTTACATTCCCTTCAGGGTTTAATAACTTTAAACAAATTTTAATTGAATATTTGGGGGGTAATTTTTTTTCAGTTTTATACATGACTTGTAAAATACTATGTTCAACCAAATCATAAAATTTTAATAATTTAAACTGATGAAATATTTGTTGGGTGACCATAGCACTTCCTACTAATAATTCTTGTAGCTCTTTAAAAACAAAACAAAAAAAACAGGGTTTGTAATAGTTTTACATGCTTTTCCCCAAACTTCAATACAACAGATTAAATATGGAACAATCATTACATTATTCAATATATTCAAAACTTTGTCATTCAAAAACTATTTTACTTTATACAGTAATGCAATTGATTTTGTTATTTTTATTCTTAAGTAATTTCCATGAGATTTCTATGTCAGCTTCTTATAAATAACAACACCCAAAAGTTTTATTTAATTAACTATGAATTTCAATGCTGTAAATTTTAAAGATGTTTAAAGTTAAAACTATTAATATTGACACAGTTGAGAATTTTATGGCAAGAAAGTTCATGCTCAATAATCCACGTACCAAATCCAATAATTTTCAGTCGGGTCATCTGGACAGTTTCTTTTTATAGAAATTGGATGGAGGATGGAGGGTGAAACGTTTCTATAAAAAAGAAAGTGTCCAGATGACCCGACTGAGAATTATTGGGTTGAGAAGTTTATGTTTATTTGATGGTGATTTCCATCTTTTTGGAGGCTAAATACAAATACAAGGAGAACATTAATTTATTTGTATAGTTTATAGTTTTTTTTAGGCTTTTATATTGTTTATATCGATATCGAATTATATCGTTATCGACCAATCTGAAAATTTTGTCTCGGAAGTCACAATTATTTAGTATTTTGTAAACTATGTGCTATCTAGGTGCATGCTATTATCAGCATTAAATGCATTACATACAGTCTGAAGGACTCCTGAAGTCTTTCTCCAAATATTCAGACTGCTTCTCCAACACTGAAACTCGGTTATGGTAAAAAAAAAAAAAAGTCTTGTTGATTAAATATTTTAACTCTACCGGTGTATTCATGTTTAGCTTGATGAAATTGTATCAGTTTTGTGCATATGGAAAACTTACATTTTAACAGGCTCAATAATAAAAAAAAATGTAATAGATAATTTACACAATATGTATTTAAATAAGAATCATTTGTTTTTAATGAGGTCAAAAATGATTTTCATTTTTGTCTCATGCTTTTGTAATTCACATTTCAGTCGTGTTCTATGTTCTAAACAAATGTCAAGTTGAATCTTGGTGCAAATTAAAAAATATATATACATATATTTACAGTGAATGGTACCACAGGGGAGAGCCTGTCTCTCACTGTAGCAGAAAGGAAGGTCCTGGCAGAGAAGTGGTGTGAGAAAGCTAAGGGCAGGTCAGTATTTTTTATTAGATGTGTTCCCAAACAAATTTTGACTCTAAAATGTTTTCAATGTGCCTCAACAGAATGAACCAGGTGATTGTACATGTCGGATGCATGAGCGTTAAAGACTCCCAGGAGCTGGTGAGTCCTGTTATTCTCTATTTTCTGTGTGACTGATTTATGTAATACTGTATAATGACAGGCTTGACTTCACTTCTCCCTTCACTCATGGGGGCAGTGTTTCATACACACATAATACTGTTCGCTCTAAAGAGAGCTTTAAGTGTTCAGCCTGGTAGTAACAGGGGGTCTGCCATTCCACTGGCATGAAAAAAAAAATCCTCCAACACTGAATCACAGTTAACACAACAACATCCCTGTTTGTTGTTTTTAGATTACACGTGACAATTTCTTTAGAAAACAGAATCGTTGATCAAAATTTTTTCACATTGTTACTGTCACTTAAAAAAAATCCCCACAGTTTTGCAAAATGTCCCAAAGCTTAAAGTTATGTTGGAAGTAAGTCTTTAAAATACCAAGTTATAGAAAACAATCTGAATGCAAACAGTGTTTTTATTTATCTACAGTATATTAATAAATAAACATATATTTTTTTAAATACAAGATGATTTGCAAATTGTCGTTTTCCACTATTATTTGCACCTTAACCTGAAATTTGGCATAATATCTAATGTGATTGCACTGTATGTTCAAATAAATAAATAATACTAAAATACTTCGATTTTTGTGAGTTTTTACGTTTTATTATGATATTTGAGTAAAAAAAAAAAAAAAGACTTTTTGAATATAAAGCCCACAAATGAATTTTAGAATAAAGAAATTATTATGTTTTAAAGAGCAGGAAGGTGAATTTAATTGTATTAAACATAAAGGCTACCTATTTTTGCCCATATATGTTTTTACTATTAATCAAAACTGACCAACATTGCATTAATGTTGATAAAATATATTTTTTGTCTGTCTCTTACTGAAAGTGAAGAAATGTCATTTGTGAAAGCTAAAGTGTTTCTCACCATGCTACAATATTGAATTAGTGAACTAAAGCTAAAATGCTACAGATGGTGTTACTGTTGTTTTTATTGATTATAGCTTTTTAAAATATTGAAACTATTTGATTGTAGACCCACTGAAGCAAAAACTCCAAATCCCTTTTGGATTCGATCGATTGTTACAATTGTTCCCCCTGCAGGCTCGTCATGCAGCACAAATTGGGGCTGATGGGATATCAGTCATCGCCCCCTTCTTTTTTAAGCCCAGAAATGCAGGTATCTGACAGTCTTTATGTTTATTCTCTTATATGAGAGAAGACTGACCATTACCCACTGCAGCATTTTCTTCACATGTCAGTAGTACTGTGTTAACGTGCCTAAAAATGTTAAATAGTTCTTCTTTTCTCTCGTTTCAGAGACTTTGAGAGCATTTATGAAGGAAGTTGCTGCAGCGGCTCCAGATTTGCCTTTCTACTATTACCAAATCCCAGGACTCACTGGTGTTAATGGTCAGTGTCATGGATGGTGGTTTGTATGTTCTGCAGTCCCATCACTTCCAGCTAAATCAATCTCTAAACTTAACTAAAGACCATGTTCTATGTGTTTAGTTTGTGATGAGAAACTGGAGTCGTCTTGTTTCTTTCAGTGCAAGTGAGAGATGTGATAGAAGGCATTGAGAAGCTCATTCCCTCCTTCAGAGGCGTGAAGTTCACTGGGAATGACCTCATGGACTTGGGTCAATGTGTCAGTTACTGCCTGCCCAAGTGGTCCGTCTTGTACGGGGTGGACGAGGTCAGTCTCTTCCTTTCTTCTCTTATTTGTTGTCCGACACAGCTGCTCACATTGCTGTGACAAAGTATTCCTACACTGTGGTGTTTTACTCTGTTGTTGCCTTTCAGAATAGAACTAAATTAGATCTGAAGCTGTTTTATCATTTCAAACACGGAGTGCCCCAACTCAGGGGGTTCCCAAACTTTTCCATGCCATGCCTAAGACAAAATGGTACAGGCTCTATTCAACCTCTGCTCGACTGCCTGGCTGACATCAGGGACTGGATGGCTTTAAATTTCTTAAGCTTCAATGATAAGAAGTCTGAAGCCATATTGTTCCTTCCCAATGACACAACCTCAAACCACTGCATTGACCTGTCTGCTCTACCCCTGTCCGAAAAACAAAAAGTCAAAAATCTGGGAGTGATAATGGATCCTTCCATGAAACTCAACAGTCATGTAAACATGATCGTCAAATCCTGTTTTTTCCAGCTGAGACGTCTGTCTAAGCTGAAGCCCATATTATCCAAAAAGCACCTGGAGACAGTGATTCACGCATTCATTACATCTAGGCTTGATTACTGCAATTCACTTCTGTTTGGCGTCAGTCAAGCCACCATTGCACGATTACAACTGGTTCAGAACGCAGCTGCCCGATTTTTAACCAGCACACGCAAAAGAGAGCACATTACACCAGTCTTGGCCTCCCTTCACTGGCTACCGGTTCATCTTCGAATCCAATTCAAAATTCTCATGTATGTCTACAAATCGCTGAACAGTCTCGCCCCCGCCTATCTCTCGGATCTGATACACCCATATGTCCCTCCACGTGCTTTGAGGTCAGAGGATCAGGTACTCTTAATAGTTCCAGAAACTCGCCTTAAGCGCAGGGGTGACAGGGCGTTCTCTGTAGCAGGCCCAAGACTCTGGAACGAGTTACCGCTGCTCATCAAACAGGCCCCCTCCCTCTCGGTTTTCAAATCCCGGTTAAAAACTCACTACTACTCCATTGCTTTCAATGCCAGCTGATTTGTATTGGATCGTTTGATTTATGATCTGCAATGTTTTTATGTTTTTCGTGTTGTACTTCATTGTCTGTGTTGCCTGTTGCGTGTTTGTTTGTCCAGCACTTTGGTGTGGACTTGTTCCTGTTTAAAGTGCTTTATAAATAAAATGGTATGGTATGGTATGGTATGTCCCCTCAAACAGCATTAGCTTCTGGCCGAGCCCCACCCTCGCAAACCCACACACAATGCTACAAAATATGTAAAGAAACATAATTTTTTAGAATGTTTTAACTTGTATTCATATATTTTATTAATTATTACAGCTGCTGAGCATAAAAATGTTCTTAACTAACATGCTTTAAACACTGTATTACAGTATATTCCCAATGAAAACAACAACTTTTCAACAAACTGTTGACCAGAAGAACAAAACAAAAGAAATCTAACCTCTCTCTCCAGTGTGTTTATCTGGAAATGACAGATACAGATTGCCGTAATGGGCAATTATTATTATTTTATTTTTATTTATGTTTTTGCTTAAAAAAAATCTCTCCAGTTTCTGAGGCCCTCCTAGCGCCCCCTGGTGGCCCCCCACTTGGTCCCCACTTTGACAAACACTGCATCCTAATGGTACGTCCACACCTAGCAGCGTTTCAACTTCAAAAAAGCTCGTCACGCACGCAAGTGGACGCACTGGACCCACAGTGGTGTCCAGACCAGAACGCGAAACTGCGGCGGTGTGGCGGCGGGGGGTGTGGGAGGAGCTTACCGGTATACCGAGTTCCTCACTGCACTCCGCCAGGCAAGGAGCTTTTTATTTCTGTCTCTGTAGAGCAGACTTGACTGGTCGTGAAGGACTTGTCGCGAACACACAGCTACAATGAGTTTCTCTTCCATAGTACACGACTTCGCAGGTTTTTTCTGTGTCCCACAAACAATACGTCACATAGTTGCGCAATACCCCCGTCCCCTCGTTTCCGCGTCACATAGGGACTCTCCCCCTCTCTTCTCCCCCCGACTCTCCCTGATCAACCAATCAGGGAGAGTTGAACGGCGTTTGAACGTTTGAACGGCGAAATCATCAACATGTTCAAGGCGTGCTTTGGAGGCTGACGCGGGTTCACGTGCACGGAAAACGCTTTCCAGCACGCTCAACACGCACGTGACGTGACGCCCGACGCCAAGACGCGCCTGGAGGCGCGTCCCCCATTGACTTTGCATGTAAACTGGACGCTCCTGCAGTTGAAACGCTGTTAGGTGTGGACGTACCATAACTCACACACCTGCAGGATTTACAAGTATTTGCAGCTCAAGCTGATTGGTTAATGTTCGTTTGTTTGACACATCAGACCTCCAGGATTTTTGCCAGTTCCTCAAAACTGAAATGTTCCAGGTCATTAAAGCTAGATTGCCTGTTTTTAAACTTAGTGTTAAAACAGTTTATAGATTTTCAGTCAGTCTGAGATCTGGGTTTTAACAAAGCCGTTTAATAAAAAGGGTTTTCCTTAAAGTCCATGACCCACCATGTTTTCAAATTGCATCGCCATTAATATTTATTAGTTTATTTAAAAATAATACAGGAGCGTTTATTTATATTGTAGAGAAATAACGCTAAATGTGTTATTTCATGATTTATAGCAGATTTTAGCAGAAGCTCCGGGAAGATCTGCCCCTCTCCAAATATGGGCATTCACATCACTAAAGATTCCGCCTTGGAGTTACAGGCGGAGTTATAATAAGCCTTCATCAACTTCCATGACCGCTGCTCTAAGAGAGGAAAAAAAAAGAGAAGCGGTTGCTCACTGATGTCTGTCATATTCTGAGCAGCATCCACGTAGACATACTAGTTTAATTCGCTTGATCGCGACAAATTCATTCATTTCCGCATCGGCTTTTTATTCTCTCCCCTGACCAGACAGGTCGGGAGTAGAAAGGCAGCCGCGGCGCGGAGCTCTGAGCGCGCGGGCTTCCCCGTGCTCTCCCGTGCTCTCCGTGCTTCCCCGTGCTCCAGCAACAAGGCTGGGACAGAACCGAGCCCCGGCACGAACTTCAAAGCTGACGCAGCGGAACGGGGAGCCAGGGAGAAGACGGGAGAAGCCGCGCGGCTCGCTCCTCTCTGGGCAGAGGAGAGGAGAGCAGCCAGCAACAGTCGCAGCGGTGTTATATCTTATTAAAAAGGTCTATAAAATAAATAAAAAATAAAAACAGAGCACTGGTCCAGCTGTACACAAAAATGCACCAGGAAATATGCAGTTTTACTCTCACTCTCATAAACCTCCATGGAAACTCATCCCTTCCTTCTGGGTGGAGACGTGACAAAAGTCACTCCACACTTCGACACTTTTCGGCCGCGTTTCCGGATTCATTCGGGACTCGGTTTTTTTTTTTTTTTTTTTTAACCCTCGCCTGGCCCAAATGCAAAAATGAAAATAGACGAAATATTCTACTACAGTAATAGTTCAATATGGTGAATTGTTACTGTCATGGTGGGTGTTGTCCTTTAAACTCCTGAAGTAAGTGACATTTGAATAATTCTAGCAGACTTTTTGTAGTTTTCTACCATCTTTATAAGGTCTAAGGCTTTACGCTGTGTTATGAAGAGATACTCTACAAAAGCCAAGAATGACTGTGCCCATAGTTAATAGCATAAACGTTCTGTGTTTTTAGGGATCATGAGATGACCATGTTGTTATCATAGATTAACTCTGCTGACACTGACAGAAAACAAGCTTTGTTTCGTCATGCTTACAAAATGATTATGATGTACAAATACTGTAAGTGGTTACACCCATTATTATCACTCAGTACGGCTGAGGATGATACGTAACAGTAGGACAAGACACAAACTAATACAGTAGTTGTCTGCTGTTCTTGGCTGTCTTTTTAGCTTGAATCAGTTGAATGACGTCCTGGTTTCTCATAAACAGAGAAAGCTTTTGTTTTAGCGTCACTTTGAAATAATTTCTTGCTGTTGTAAGAAAATAAAAGTTTCTAGGTCAAAATAACGACGTTCACAATAATTTATTACCTTGAAAAAAGAAGAATCGCTTTATCGTGGTGGAGTTTGTGCACCTGAAGGATCCTAAGAGCTATGCTGTTGTGAGCTATTCTTATTCCCTCTGGTAGGGTCTCCCAAGGTAGATTGGTTCTAGGTGACAAAGAGCGATTCAAAAGACTTGTCCATCGTTTATCATGGGGGTTCCATTCCCAGCCCCACAAAATAAGTGAAAAAACACCAAATTGGGATAGTAGTACAAACAGTTAGTTTATTTTAGTGTATATATATATA
>JBBPBX010009016.1:0-48085 GCA_038048925.1 Garcialebias charrua | reverse complement strand
TATATATATATATATATATATATATATATATATATATATATATATATATATATATATATATATATATATATATATATATATACAGCAAACCCCCTACTTACGTACGAGTTTGGGACATAAGAACTGTTCGCAGCTCGATTCTGCCGTAGCTAGGGGGTGAAAATAGCGTCCCGTTCGTAGGTCCTTATTCCGTTCGTAGGCCGCGGAAATACCGCTAACGAGCGCCGCGCACACATTTAAGCATGTACAGTAGTGTACTGTAATGTTAAACATTGCTATTCACATTTACAGAATAAATAAAAATATAATTTCTTACTTTGAGATGGTCAAAGCCGACATCTTAGGTTGCCATGCGTTGATTGTTGTCGGGCCGACCAGCGCGGCGGCCGGCGAGCTAACCACGGCAGCTGCTCAAGGCCTGTGTTAGCTTCTGCTAGCCAGGCCATGAGCTGGTGTTGGAGCGGCGGTGCGGCGCGATCGGCGATCAATCTGCAGCTGCTGCTCCAGCCTGAGACGTCCACAGAGCTCACAGAGCGATTCCAGCTAGTAATTAATCCATATGATGCGATCCTGGTCACCAGTCTTCAAAGGCCGGCTCCCGGCAGCTAACCTAAAATGGCGTCCGGTGTTCTACATTAATTTGTGACCGGAGACCCCCGTGACTGAACCTAAAATGGCGTCCGGTGTTCTACATTAATTTGTGACCGTGTAAACTGAAGACCTACTTCTTGCTGCCCAAGATTGCGCAATCATGACAAAAATGATCAGAAATGATCATTTTTATCATAATTATTATTTATAAAGCCTTTAAAACAACCACAGCTGCAACAAAGTGATGTACACATGAAATTAAGAACATTTAAGCACACACAAAAAAAAAAATATATATATATATATATATTTTTTAATTCATTCAACCTTTATTTATACAGGCTAGCCTCGTTGAGTCACGGGGACTCATTTACAAGAGGGACCTGTCTCACTCACACCAAACAACCATCCACTCTCACACTCACACCTAGGGTCAATTTAGAGTCACCAATCAGCCTAACAAGCATGTTTTTTGGTCTGTGGGAGGAAACCGGAGTACCCGGAGGAAACCCACGCATGCACGGGGAGAACATGCAAACTCCACCCAGAAAGGCCCCGGACCGGGATTTGAACCGGCAACCTTCTCGCTGAGAGGCAGCAGCTCTACCAGTTGTGCCACCGTGCTGCCCAATAAATACAGTAATTTCATATTTTTATTAAATATGATACGTTCATAGGTCCGGGCCGCCGTAGGTCGATGGAGTCGTAGGTAGGGGGTCACCTGTACTGTATAAACAATGTTTCTAAATGCTCTAAAAAAACACACAATGTCATGATCTTTGCTCTCTGCCATGCCCATTTCGCCGCAGCAATCACTTATCTCCTGCCACTCCCAATCTCCCTCCTTCTGTGTAAATAAAGAATTTAAATACAGTACTGTAATATTTTAAATAAACAATCCAGCATGGATTGTTTACTCACTACAGTCCTCGAGGTGTCATGGGGGTTTGCCCTTCCAGTCTACAAAGTACATGTGTTTTGTGGACTTGGAGAAGGTGTTTGACTGTGTTCCTCAGGGTACACTGGGGGGTGCTCCGTGAGTAAGGGATTGGGGGCCCGTTGCTACGCACTGTTCTGTCCCTGTACAAGAGAGTTTGGTTGACATTGTCGGCAGTAAGTCAGACCTCTTCAGGATGTGAGTTGGACTCCACCAAGGCTGCCCATTGTCACAATTGTGTTCATAACTTTCATGGATGGAACAGTCCTGTTTGTGGCCTCAGGATTCCATCTCTGCTCTTTGCAGATGATGTGGTCCTGTTGGCGTCATCGTGCTGTGATCTTCAGATATCACTGGAGTGGTTCACAGCCAAGTGTGAAGCAGGTGGGATGAGAATCATCACTTCCAATCTGAGGTCATGGTCCTCAGTCAGAGTGATTGCTCTCAGTCGGTCAAGAATGAGGTTCTGCTTCAAGTGGATTTCATGTACCTGTATACTGTACTGGGGTTTGGTTCACGAGTGAGGGAAGAGTGGGATTAGAGACTGACAGACGGATTGGTGCAGCATCTGCAGTATTGTGGACTCTGCGCAGGTCCATTATGGTTATCTGGGAGAGACTCTGAGTAGAACCACTGCTCCTCCACATCGAGAGGAGCCAGTTGAGGTGGTTCTGGCATCTGTTAAGGATGCTCCCTGGACGACTTCCTATGGAGGTGCTTTGGGCATTCCTGACTGGGAGGAGACCTCAGGGAAGACCCAGGACAAGCTGGAGAGACGATGTCTCTCAGTTGGCCTGGAAACGCCTTAAAAATCCTCCCAGAAGAGCTGGAGGAGGTGGCTGTGGAAAGAGATGTCTGGGCCTCCCTGCTCAAGCTGCTGCCCCCTCGACTTCAGAACAAGTGGAGGACGGACGGACGGACGGACAATAGATGTAATTAAAACACATTTTTAAAACATGACCTCTCAGCTTTAGCGTTAAACTTTGATGCAGAGCTTTGCACCATCTTCAAAATAAAAAAAATTTTCATCTTTAAATGGGACCACAGATTCAAAATTCACTTTTTAATGTTTTTTTTACTCAACTTTGGGTATGTACTTCATAAAAAACAGTCCTAGTGCCAAAAAAATGCACCCAGTGGTTTATTTACTCTAAGTATATTTATTTATTTTTGATAGAAACACTTCGTTTTCAAATCCTCGCGCTTGTGACGTCACAAGCGCCAGGACAATCCTCCCGCACCTTTAGTTCAACCCCTCACCTAGCATGGGCGTAGCCAGAATTTTATGAGGGGCGGTTCGTTTAAAGGAGAAGTTGACCAAGCTAAATTCACATGCCTGAATAGGTCAGTGGAAACAGCGTTGGGTTTCAGTCCCAAACCTTATGGGTTCAATTCCCACATGGTATAATGTTTTTTTTATTTTTTTTTATTCATTCCAGATTAAAAAAACACAAGAAAACTATTTACAAAACAACAAGAAATAAAACAATACATGAAATGAAAGGAAGCAGAAGAAGAAAATAATCTTATCTGCCCCTTCTCAAACTATTTTTTTTCTAACACTCGATTCAAACAACTAATTTTACGTTTGTCTTTTATTGGATAAAAAAAGGAGTTATGCCTGTTAACACATTCTACTTTTTTTATCCAATAAAAGAGTGTTTGAAAAAAAAAATTAGTTTGAGAAGGGGCAGATAAGATTATTTTCTTCTTCTGCTTCCTTTCATTTCATGTATTGTTTTATTTCTTGTTGTTTTGTAAATAGTTTTCTTCTGTTTTTTTTAATCTGGAATGAATTAAAAAAAACGTTGTACCATGTGGGAATTGAACCCATAAGGTTTGGGACGGAAAACCAACGCTGTTTCCACTTACCTATTCAGGCATGTGAATTTAGCTTGGTCAACTTCTCCTTTAAACGAACCGCGAACATGCTGCAACAACCTTCATCTCTTTAAAATGTAACAAGATAAAAATATTTATTTATTTATTTTTATTCAAACTCATTGAATTCTTCATCCTCTGCGTCGCTGAAGAGTTCTGTCAACTCCTGAGCAGGTAACAGGTGCAGCGCTCAGAGCAGCTGCGTCCTCCTCCTCCGCGTCAGCTCCATCAAACATCCTGCCTTCCTGAACCCAGACAGATGGATTCTTTACTGACTGAGGTCCAAGCTTTATCCTTCCATCCATCCGTCCGTCCGTCCATCCATCCATCCATCCATCCATCCGAGGACCTGCTGCACGTCACGTGCATCTGTCCTGTAGCTGTTGCTCTCTGTCCATCACGGCGCAGAGCTGCTTTGAAGCTTACAGAGGGCGGAGTAAATGTAAACAGATCTTTGAAGGGCGTGGCCATGACAGCTCATTATCATAAACCAGTCGTTCAAAACGAAAGTTAAAAATGGCAGAATTAAAAAGGGTATAATTGATTATCTAAGAATTATTTTGTGTATTAAATTGAATGAACATTGTCTGGATAGCCTACAGACATACCATAAAAATTTTAAAAACCTATCTGTGGTCTCCTTTAATTAATTCACTTCTTGCTTGTTCTGTCTGTCTTAACAGATTTAATGTGATGCTGATGTTTTATATTTTGTAGTAATAAATATTAGCAGATTTGAATATGTTTCCTATAACGTGTGTAAATACATTTTTTTTATATTTTATTACATTTCACCTATTTTGACTATTTTGTCTATGTCTGTCCATTACATAAAATTCTATAAATTCAAGCTGTGATGCAGCAAAATAGGAAAAACGGCAACATCACTGTTGATTGTTTGATGAAGTCTTGTTACTCTAATAGCTGTGGCAAAGTTAACCTCAAAAACAAATCTTTGTTTCGTAGCAACTGTTAGCAGGTCTGGCTATGGGAGTCCACGGAGCCGTTGGCAGGTCAGTGCTCTTTATTTTTTATTTTTTCTGTTTTGTTCTTCAAGTATTTTTCATACTTTTACATTGTTTTGCCACGCAGCACATATAACTATATTGGACGTCATGCCAACAAGCTCATAGCTGCATTTGAGAAAGGGGACCTTGTCCAAGCCAGGACCATACAGGTACTGCATGTTTTTCTTGTTTGATGTTCCTGACCTCTTCGTCACGTTTCTGTCAAATTTGTTTTGATATTCTTATTTTTGCATGCAGTTCAAAATGCAAGAGCTTCTGAGCTACGCCATGAAACTCGGTGAGTCATGATTTGGATGTTTCCTACTAAAACTGGATTTGATCAAACTTTGTATTTTCCGCAACTATGTCTTTGTACTTTTAAAACTGATTTGCTTTCACCGACAGGTTTTGATGTTGGAGTGAACAAGCAGCTGATGTCGGAGCTGTCTGGCTTATCTCTAGGACCCCCACGACTCCCGCTGATGCCATGTCCTCACGATCACGCTGAGCTGATCGCACAGAAATATCGCACAATTTTTTCTCATTGCTAATTTGTTTGTACCGGTACTTAATTTTAAACCTTGAGGTTCTGTCGGCAAACCTATTTTTTGTCAATAGTGCTCACAGGTCGGCAACAATATTTGAGCAAATTACTAACTCTGACACATTTTAACATTAATCAACCATTTAAAATTTACACAATATCATTGTTAATTATTCTTGAATCTGTTTAAACTTGAGTATTCCATAGATGAAGATATTTTCCTATGAACTGAACAACACCTATTCTTTTTGTTTTTTCAAGAGTTGCTGTATTTTACTGACATTTACTCATTGTGGTTTGTTAACATGTATCCACTTCTTCCAGCACCAGATTGTTTTTCTTGTGTTTAGTTTGAGATTAGCTGCACAGCACGTATAAACATTCCAGATTTAAATGGACTGCACATGAGAGGTTGGGGGCCCTGTGGTGGTCAAGCTCGATCTGATAATATCTAGGTCTACTTCACAAAAGGCCTCAGTCATTTAAAGTAGAAACTCTATTATTGGCCAGTTAAAGTGCCAGACTGAATTTCACACACTGACACACACCATTAAGCCAGTGGGAGGGGGCACACTGGTCCACTTGCTCAGTTGTCTTGGATTAACAGATTTTTTAAACCTTACGGTCTGCCTACTGAGAACTTCTGGGAATGATTAAATCTGATACAGTACTCTTATTATGTGTGAGGACTTTAGGGTTCAAGCTTCTTTATTGTCGTTTGCATCACATGTGGTACATGAAGAGGAACGAAATTGTGTACTCAAGGTCCCAGTTACACCCAAATTAACAAAAATATAAAGCATAAAAAGAAACAGTATACTGTACAGTATAAGGATCTAAGGTATACGCTAAACAATACGCTAAAAGATCTAAGATGCACGTTAAACACTAATAATGTAAAATAATACTGTATACATTATTTAACAGCAGCCCGGACATAAGTCTGTAGTGAGTAGACGGTATGAATGAATACAGCAGCATGAGATAATCAGCAGCACAGATAAGTTGCATCACCAATTAAAGTGGCATTACAGGGATTTTTCTTTTCTTTTTTCCTTACACTAATAATCGTGGTTGGGGATTCATGAGTCTTAACAGCTTCAGGGTAGAAGCTGTTCCTCAGTCTAGTGGTTCTACACTTAATGCTCTGCAACCCCCTTCCTGAGGGGAGCGGGGCAAAAAGAGTGTGTGCTGGGTGAGTGGGGTCCTTCATGATGCAGGTGACCCTCTTCCTGCATCTAGAGGTGTAGATGTCTGTGATGGTGGGGAGACTTAGGGCATTGTTCACCTCTGCTTTTATAGTCCGTTATGAATTTAATGCCCTTCCACATGCTCCATGGGTCCTGTGAGGCTGGATCTTCTGTGCATATGTTGTTTTGGCCCTCTTAAGGTCAAGGTTTCTTTATTGTCATTCACATCATATGTGGTACATGCGGTGGAACGAAATTGTGTACACAGGGTCCCAGTTATGGTTAGTTATTAATACCTGCAGCCAGCTCTTTCCTTGCCCTCCTCAGTTCCTGTGAGTCGCCAGACATGAAGGCATTGGCTTTCAGCAGGGTACGGACCTCTGCATCAAGCCAGGGTTTCTGGTTTGGGTAGCACTTCACAGTCCTGGTGGTGGTGACATCATCAGCGTGGTATGATATGGTATGGTAACCTGTCGAACCTGGCATAGAAAGTGTTAAGGCTGTTTGAAAGGGTTACTAATAGTAATATTTTAGGGTTACTATGCTATTACTGGTACTGTAGCATTGTGGGTTGGGGGTTCAGGTTTTGAGTTGGTTCAATCAGTCTTTTGAGGTCGGCTCCTAAACACACATTTTTATTAGAATAACAAACTTTTCATGTTTTGTTCTCTCTGTAATGAAACACATGATAGCCATTGCTGGGGCAGTGTTTTTGTTCTGCAGACATTTGAAGAATAACAGCTTGTACAATAACTCCTTTGTTTTTCTACTTTCAGAGATTCTATTTAATGCTATACTATAAAGCACTATAGAGAATAAAGCATTAATTTGTTAAAGTTACTCAAATGCTGTAATTTTACTTTCATTCTTGTGCACTTATTCAGTTTAAACAATAAATATAAGGTACAAGCATCACTATTTCAAGTAGACCAACTGTTTCAATGCATTTTCACCTGATATGTATTTTTGATCTAAATGTTGATCAGGTTTTTGTTCTCAAATGACCATTTTGATTTTCTTACACTAAATTTAATATCAACTGTACTCCTGCTTTTTATGTGAAATCATGACTGCGTTATTTATTATTAAATCAGGCAGACGGTCTTGTCTAGTTTGATCTAATCTAAACATTTTGTTGCTTGGTTTGTCTTAAAAATCTTGATTGATTCACCTTTGATTTGGTGTCGTTTTATGAAAAGAAAAACAATAATGGTCTAATTAAAAATCAGTGAGCTCATAAAGTTGTTCTTTTATCATGCATGCATATCTTTTATTATGTATTGAGCATGCATCAGGGTGTTGTTCTTTTATACTTTTTACTATGGGTGTATTCTGATTAGCATAAAAATAAATTGTTAACTATTTTTAACAATAATCAGAATTTGTTACAAATAAATTTGTTACTAAACCGACTAGTTTTTCTTACTTGTTTTTTTCTCTCTTTCAGAGCATTAAATTATCAGATTATCACTATTCTTCTCACAAATTTTGAATTGAAAGAAACATTTAAAATGGGACAAAAAGGATGAGGAATGGGAATCCACTTGTATGGTGTCCATGAATAAAGATGCACTGAAACAAAATGAGTTAATAACCTAATTACCCAGCTGTAGAGCAAACAAATTAAAAACGAAGCTTACCACAAAAAATACACAATTTCAAACAGATTCACAGTGAATGACTTAGTGCCAAAACGAGTCTGTTGACCCTTTATTCATAATGACACACCAGTAAAACCTAAAGCATTATAGTATAAAGAAAAAAAAATGTATTTCAACTGGAGGGCTGACAAAATGTGTAAACTTATCTTTAGAAGCTGTGACTCATGTCTGCCACTAACTGCAAGGTTCTGGGTCATTTCAAGATTATTTTTTTTAGTTAATTGCTCAATCCAAAGCAGCCTCGACACTGAAGTATACAGTGGATGCCTTTATGTACAGTAACACAGCAGGAATTATGAAAATGTAATATGTGTTTCATCAAAACATGGCTGCAGAATCATATTGTTGATTGACAGGTCTGCATATTCAATAGGAGAATACAAAAGTTCAGTACAGTATACTGTATATAAATAACTTATTTTTAATAGATGTTGGTATATTTAGATAAATTCAGCAATTTATGGCGTTGTACAAATTGAATACATAACCTCAAAGTAAACTAGACCATATATTTTACTTTAAGGTTTTAAAATACTCAAATCATTTCCTCTTTAAATAATATTGACATGGGTTGGCTGTTGCTGATTTTTTTGTCTCAAATTATCAGGGTGCACAAATATTTTCAGACCTTAAAATTTTGCATTTTAAAGTCTGAGAGTGTGGCATGGTGGCGCAGTTGGATGAGTTGTTGCTGCTCATCAAGAAAGTCGTCGGATCAAATCTTGGCCTGGGACCTTTCTGAGTAAGTTTTTCTCTGTGAAGGTGTGTTTTTTCTGGGTACTCAGGTTTCCTCCCACATACCAAAAACATGCATGTTAGGCTGATTGGTATAAGGGGCAGATATAATAAGATTTCATCTTCTTTCTGCTCCCTTCATTTTATCCTACTTGTATTCTTGTATCTGATGAAACTGTCTTGTATTGTTCTTTTAAAATGAATGAATAACCATCAAGGCTGATTGGTAACTAAATTGTCCCTAGGTGTGAGCTTGTCTTGTTTGTCATGTGTCCCTGTGATGGACTGGAGACCTGTCCGCCAGGGTGCCTCTTGTACAATGACTGCTATGGGCACCAGTGACCCCAAAACAAATACCGGTAAGCAGGTAAAGGTAAATAAAGGATGAAGGTCTCAGAGCTCATTGAGAAAATTTTGTAAAAAGGAAAAGTTATAATCAACAGACATTTTTGTTAAACCACAGTATAGACTAGTTTAAAGGGTCGTCTACATGGAATTTGTCTATGGAATAGTTTGGAAAATGATGTTAAAAAGCTAAGTCAGTGTCTATATTTAAGAAAATGATTAAGAGTAAATTCTTGAAAAGATATATGTATATATAAATCGTAAATATTAAATGTATATATAAATCGGTAAATTGTTACGTGTTATTTATTTGGCTCATGGATAATCGTTTGAATTGATTGAATTTATTTTTGTTTTAAGACCCTCTGACAAATTATTTTAGTAATTATGTAGAATGTTAGATAAATAGTTATGTGGTTGTTTAATTAACTTGGTCTGTATTATTTGCAATCTTTCAAATAAGACTATTACCCAAATTTAAGTTTATGATGGTTGATATGTTAATTTGTTTAAGAATATGTTTACCTGAGGACACGAGCCCCACCAGGCAGCCACCAGGCCGAGCCGACAAACGCCCAAGCACCCAACCCCAGATAGTGAGGGCTCCAAGCACGCCCGCAGGCAAAGGAACACCGCCACGTGGCAGGAGCGCGACACTAGTAGCCTCTGGTCCTTTCGGGTCTTGGCCTGAGGGATGGGCGTCCTCGGTGACCGGCCCTGGGGCTACGTCAGTGCAGCAGGCTCCGGCGGGGGCCTATGAATTTGTCGCGTTTGACCCCGGGGGGTCATTGTATGTGGTCGCTGGTGGGATTCGTCCGGTTCTTCCCCTTGGTCGGATCTGGGGAGTGGGCGAGTGGCTCGTCCTGTTCGGGTGGCCCTGGGGACTCTGGGCTCGGGGTCCTTCCTGGAGTCTTGGGCTTTGATCGCCCCTTCGTCTGCCTCGGGCTTTGGGGGGACGGATCTCTGATGCTTCACAGTCGCTACTAAATGTTCTATTGGAGGAACCTTATTCACTTATGCATGCTCACAACCACACACAAATGGATGCAGGGATGTATATGTAGATATATGTAGATGGGTATATGGATGAATATAAATGTATATGTATGTATACTGTATATATATTTATAGGTATGGGTATGTGTATTTATAGAAATCTACTGCAAGGTCATGAAGATTATTAGTCTTATGCATGTATGTTTCGTTGCTGTGTTCTGTCATGTGCTTTGCAGGATTGCGGACGGAGGTTAGGTGTGTTTGCCGTGTGCTCTTTTTGTGGATAATTGTTGTTTTGTTGTCTTACTTTCTCTTTTCTTTCTCTCTATTAAAAAAAATACATATTGGAGTGAGAGGATGGCTATAAGGTGAGAAGGGAGGCCATCTATAAATGAAAAAAAAAAAAAAAAAAAGAATATGTTTACCTTAGGAGGTAGGCTATGTTAGTAGATATTTGTACATGTTTATATGTATCATTGTAATTTGAGATTGTCATTTGTTGTTCTATTTGTGTTCCTTTTGTTCTATATGTTCTAAAATGTTCAATAAAAAATTGTTTTAAGAAGGGACTGATACAGTAGGCCTATTATAAGATTTTTTTTCTTCTTCTGCTTCCTTTAATTTTAAATCTGTTTTTCATATGGTTTATAAATTGTTTCTTTTGTGTTTTAAATTTGAAATGAATAAAAAATTACAGTAAATAAAAAAAAATCCACGGAGCGGAACTTTAATTCTGAGCGCTGCGGTTCCTGCTTCCGCCCGACGGGATTTGAGTGTTACACACTTCAATCTTCACCGCTTCCGGCCAGCTCAGCGCATCTTGCTGTTGTGTTGTCACTTTGTCCAGCTTGTCAAAGGAGCAGAGCTGTGAGGAGCTTCAGGCCGCGGAGACACTGCGGGACGTTCTGGAGACATGGTGCTGCTGACGATGATCGCCCGGCTGGCTGACGGGCTGCCGCTGGCCGCCTCCATGCAGGAGGACGAGCAGGTTCACATCCTCTACTTGTTTCTGCTGTAGAGAAGCCTCTGCGTTGTGAAGCTGTAATGTCACGTCCAGCTGTTCAGCTCATAGCTGTGAGGCGTCTCATAAATGTTTGTGTTTTTTTTAGAGGATAAAAACACAAAACTCCAGCTGCTGTGTGCATATTTCTAACTTGGTCAAGTGAAGGCCTGTTTGTTATCTACACCATGTTTCATTTAATCCTTCAGCCTGTAATTATCTGCTACATCTTTATTAATATACAAATACATTCCAAGGTTACCACCCTTCTTCTCTTTATATACTGTACTGCTGCCAAGGTGCCAGACTTTTTTAGAGTAGGTGGTCTTTAGGTGTCTTTCAGTTAGATTTTTTACTTTGAACATTGTCTTTTCATTTATTTTCAGTCCAGTACCTGGTCATTCTCTGAGGAATGTTTATTGTTCAGCCACCTAACTGAAAACTATTAATTATTTAGGCATGAAGGGCTCCTAAATTCAGGGATAAATTAGTGTGTCAGCTCCTGATAGGGCTGTAGTGATACAATAATCTCACGATACAGTACGATGCGATTCACGATACGATGTATATGGCGATATTCAGCAAACTATACAATTCAATACACTTTTTTGCAATTTTCTGAAAGATTTTAGAGGGACAGAGTGATTTTGGTGACATTTTGAGACTGTTATAGACTTGGATTTAATTTAACTGAAAACTGATTAAAAGCACCAACTACACAATACCTGGCTCTGGTTGGACATGGACACAGACTTAAAGTCGACAGCTGGACAAAATGAATCAAAGAAGTGGTGAGAAAACATGTTTCTTTTAATTGAAACAGTTAAAACTGTAGCTTACATGCATTTGTAAAGTAAATAAAGTGCACCAAGTGCACTGCTCTGAATAGTTTGAAACCTTTTTAACCTTGACAGTGTCAAGGTTAAAAAGGTTTCAAACTATTCAGAGCAGGGCACTTGGTCAAGTTGACACTTAACATCTGAAGGAATCACTCAAGCACTTGGTAAGTAAACAGTAATATGACTTCTCCAAAACAGTCTATGCCGGGTTCCCACGAAACGCGTCAAAACGCTCCCAACGCACCGTGTTTGCTGCTTGTCAACAGATGTCTGTTCACACCGAACGCTCTGCAGACGTGCAGCGGGAGCAGCGTCTGGCTCCCTTCCCGGTCAGATTTGTTTTGTTTTCTGTACACTGACCGGGCAGATAAAATCAGCTGTTCGTGAGCCTCGTTACTACTTGAGTGGGTTTTCTATGAGTCGAACTGCAGCTCCGAAAGTCTTTGTTGAGATTAAAACTTTTTTTATGTTTGGGGTGATCGTACGCTCGAGCGGACAGCGGCAACTGAAAAAATGCCAAGTTTCTTACCGGAGGCTCGTTAGGGTAAGTTTAAAAAGTCCAAAAACAGTCCCGTCGTTGTTGCGTCATCACATAACAGATGCTCTCCCGATTGGTTGCTGCGACGCGTCGAGCAGCCAAAGTTCAAATAAATGAACTTTGGCTGCTCGACGCCTCGGCTGCTTTGGACGCGCGCGTGCGCGGAAAAGAACTGCCGCACGCTGCCGCGCTGCTTGAAATGCTCAAAATGCGCCGCCCCTGGTCGCGCCTCCACATAGACTTTGCATGTGTGGCAGCGTCGGCCGCCCGAATCGCGTTTGGTGGGAACCCGGCATAAGTCAAGTAATGAAGAACATTTAACTTCAAATGCACCCATCTAATGCCGGGTACCCACTAAACGCGTCTGGAGCGTCAGAAATGCTCTTGCCGCCCCCTTTTGGCCGCTTGTCACCAGAATCTGTTCACACTGAAGACGCGTCTGATGACGCGCAATGGGAGGAGCGTCTGGCTCCTTTTCCGGTTGTTTTTTGTACACCGGGCAGATGAAATCAGCTGTTTGTGTGCCTCGTTACTACTTGAGTGGGTTTTCTACGAGCCGAACTGCAGCTCCAAAAGTCTTTGTTGAGATTAAAACGTTTTTTAATGTTTGGGGTGATCGTACGCTCGAGCAGATAGCGGCAACTGTAAAAATGCCAAGTTTCTTACCGGAGGTTGGTTTCTTCATGGAGGCTCGTTGGGGTAAGTTTAAAAAGTCCAAAAAAAGTCCTGTCGTCGTTGCGTCATCACATAGCAGAGTCGCTCCCGATTGGTTGCTGTGACGCGTCGAGCGTCCAAAGTTCAAATATTTGAACTTTGGCTGCTCGACGCGTCGGCTGCTTCGAACGCATCGCGTGCGCGGAAAAGAACTGCCGCGCCACTTGAAAAACTCAAAACGCGCCGCTTCACGATTCGACGCGCCTCGACGCGCTTCAGCATAGACTTTCAATGTAAACCGTCCGCTTCCGCTGCCCGAAACGCGTTTGGTGGGTACCCGGCATGCAGAGCAGCTTAAGGCCTGTAGATAGACCCTGACTAATAAGTGAACTCTAAACAGAAAGTCTAAACAGAAAGTCTACTCTGCAGACCAAGTGAGCTACATTCTCCTCAGATTTTTGTTTAGAAATGGAATCTGATCGACGTGCTCTGGGAGAAGTGCACTTCTCTGCGCAGTGATATCTCCAGCGGTGGAGAAGACACTCTCTGAGGATACACTGGTGCCAGGGATGCAGAGGTACGATACTTGCGGATGAATATCGATTTTTTTTTTTTTTTAGGAAAGAAAAAATCGATATATATCGCGATATCGATATTATTACACAGCCCTAGCTCCTGAGACAACTTAAATGACAAATTTTTAGAGCAAACAGGATCTTTAAACATTTATATACTGACCGCTTGTCACAAATATACAATGTGTTCTTAGTTTTGTAGGTTAATATATGAAAATAACCAAAAATTGACAAGTTTGTCAGATTTTAAATAGTATCAATGCACCAAAATGATGACTTCCCAATAGCTACAGGCTAAAATCTATGCCTCTAATGATACATCTCTCAACTTTTTTCCCATTTCTTAAATATATGAGTTCCAGATATTATTCCTCTCATGTGAATTTAAAAAAAAAAAAACTTAACACTTTCAGTCTTGCACATTGACACTACTTATTGTTACTTTTATTCTATTTTCACTGATTTATTGTACCGGTTTTTCATATTTTCTGTCCTGTTAAGCACCTTGGTCAATGCAAGGCATTGTAGGAAGGTGCTACCTATGGAAGCGGTTGTGGGACATATTTAAAACTAAAATGGATTAGCAGAAATTCTTTTTCATTTCAAAGTCAAGCTGCCTTTTTTGACTCATAAATAAAATTTAAATTAAATCATTTTCATTTTCTAAATCAAAACTGCTCATTGTGTAAATTAATTAAAAAGATAAATAAAATAACGTTTAACATTTAATTTTCAAAACATGTCCCAGTAAAAAGTGACCAAAATTCATTTTGAAATGTCAGTTTTGAAAATTAAAATGAAATAGCAGAAATGCTTTTTCATTTCAAAGTCAAGCTGCCTTTTTTGTCTCATAAATAAAATTTAAATAAAATCATTTTCATTTTCTTCTTCAACACTGCTCATTTTGTAGCAGAACTCCAGAGGAAACTAAGAACAATTTGCATTTTCATTTTCACTCTGAACCGTGCTCAAAGTGTGACATTAATCAATCTCAGTTGGCAAATCCAAGTACCGCCCACTGAATCACTGATAATAATAATAATGAATTCAATTTATAACGCACTTTTCATTAGTGAAAATCTCAAAGTGCTACACACATTGAATGCTACACACATTCATACACCGGTAGCGGCAGACTACCATGCAAGGTGCTTTCCAGTCCTACCGGGAGCAACTCGGGGTTAAGTGTCTTGCCCAAGGACACAACGACACATGGTGTGGGGAACCGGGATTCGAACCGCCAACCTTCCGATCGGGGGACGACTGCCATTACCACTACGCCACGGCCGCCTTGGCTGTTTTAGTAGCAGGCGGAGTTTTAGAGAGGGACAGGAAAGGGTCCTGCTGCTGCCGCTGTTTGGTTAAACAGATGTCTTCCTCCAGTGCGTGCATACACACAGCTGCTCCGCTGCAGAGGCTGCAAAGCTATACAGTATATGTTAGTGTTACTGAGTTTAATTTCTGTTAATAACTGATTAAAAATCAGCGTATTTTACATAGGCATAGCCAGGATTTTCTAAGGGGTTTTTGTTAACCACAGGCATAAACACAAAAAACTTTTTTTTCCCTCCAATAAAAGACAAACGTAAAACAAGTTGTCCCGAGTGAGATTCGAACTCACGACAAGAAAAAGGCTTTGAAGAGTAAGCCAACGCTCTAACCACTGGACCACCGGGTATGTTGCATGCTATTGTCCCAGTTTTGTATTTAAGGATTCGCCCCTTAGAAAATCCTGGCTACGCCTATGTAAAATACGCTGATTTTTAATCAGTTATTAACAGAAATTAAACTCAGTAACACTAACATATACTGTATAGCTTTGCAGCCTCTGCAACGGAGCAGCTGTGTGTGTGCACGCACTGGAGGGAGACATCTGTTTAACCAAACAGCGGCAGCAGCAGGACACTTTCTTGTCCCTGTCTAAAACTCCGCCTGCTACTAAAACAGCCAATCAGTGATTCAGTGGGCGGTACTTGGATTTGCCAACTGAGATTGATTAATGTCACACTTTGAGCACGGTTCAGAGTGAAAATGAAAATGCAAATTGTTCTTAGTTTCCTTTGGAGTTCTGCTACAAAATGAGCAGTGTTGAAGAAGAAAATGAAAATGATTTCATTTAAATTTTATTTATGAGACAAAAAAGGCAGCTTGACTTTGAAATGAAAAAGCATTTCTGCTATTTCATTTTAATTTCCAAAATTGACATTTCAAAATGAATTTTGGTCACTTTTTATTGGGACATGTTTTGAAAATTAAATGTTAAACGTTATTTTATTTATCTTTTTAATTAATTTACACAATGAGCAGTTTTGATTTAGAAAATGAAAATGATTTAATTTAAATTTTATTTATGAGTCAAAAAAGGCAGCTTGACTTTGAAATGAAAAAGCATTTCTGCTATTTCAATTTAATTTTCAAAACTGACATTTCAAAATGGATTTTGGCCACTTTTTACCAGGACATATTTTGAAAATTAAATGTTAAATGTTATTTTACTTATCATTTTAATTAAGTTACAAAGAGCAGTGTCGAAGAAGAAAATGAAAATGCAGTTTGGTTTATTCATTTTAAATTTTATTTATGAGTCAAAAAAGGCAGCTTGACTTTGAAATGAAAAAGCATTCCTGCTAATCAATTTTAGTTTTAAATATGTCCCACAACCGCTTCCATACAATACAAATAAAGTTTATTATTATTATTATTTTTTAAGCGCACACTGCACAATACACTATCATTGCTGGGTACAAAGACTGGACTGAAAATAAGAAAAGGGAAAAAAGGCCAAAATAAATCCTGAAAGAGCTTTAGAAAACCCGGAAAACTACCGTATATTCTATAAAGAGCTCAAAAATGTTCTCAGTGCATATGACTTTTTCTACAAATATGATCAAAGTATTACTATTTGCAGATATATGAAGATTACCCACTAACGGATCATTTTAAAGGCATTATTGATATCAGTCTTCAGAAGTCTGTATGGATTATGATGTAAACAAAAGGCTGCTCTGTATGAGGACACAGTTAGAAGTAGTTTAAATGTAGTCATATAAATGTTGCAATAAAAAATGGACTGACTCTTCATTCATGGGATTTAAATATTTGCTCTTTTCTAGGTTTGAGACTGACCTTAAATGCATTTTTGAAAATTGCATTTCCAATGGTCAAGTTTAGACAAAACTTGTTTCTATCTGCGATCGTCTGGAAACTGACCGAGTCGAGCAAAGAGAATATTGTACTTGACATAGGATGTTCAAATGGATTGTATGTGTAACACAATGAGCTGTTTTATTTTGTTCGTACCTCGACAGGAGTCTAACGTCTTTCTCTTCACTCTTTTTGTGCATTCTCAAAAAGGGAAGTGAAAAGGTTTGTCGTGTCTCTGCTCTGTGGTCCGTCGCATGTGTTTCATGTGTAAAAACTGGCGATTACTACAACCCGACCCATTTTAATAAAGTTTTACAAATGGCATCACGTTTGGAGCTGTCTGTTTAGCAAGTAGAGACTCAATGTTTGTCAAAGCCAGTTTCATGCCATAATCAAACGCAGACTAGCAGTGAGTGGTTTAATGATGGTTTATTGCTTTGCTATCTCTCCAGCTGGGGCGCGACCTTCAACAGTATCAGAATCAAGCCAAGCAGCTCTTCAGGAAACTCAACGAGCAGAGTCCTAACCGCTGCACCTTGGAAGCTGGTTCTGTGTCGTTTCAGTGAGTTGAAGAGCGTTCTTCATAAACTTTCCATAAAACAATATTTCCAATCCCAGCGATTTGCGTCGTGCTTTAATTATGACCCCACTTTTTATTCTCCTCGCAGCTATGTCATAGAGAAAGGAGTCTGCTACCTCGTGCTGTGTGAAGCCAGCTTTCCTAAGAAGCTAGCCTTTGCATACCTTGAGGACCTGCAGGCAGAGTTTCACGAGCAGCATGGAAAGAAGGTCCCCACTGTATCCCGCCCATATTCTTTCATTGAATTTGGTAAGAATAAGACACAGCTGGTTGCAGCGCTAGTACTATTACATTGTGTGACATGTTTTTATTTACGGTAAGTCTAGACAAATAATATTGTAGAAATAGCTTTGCAGAAATGAGTAGTGTAAAGTGTGTGGCACAAAATAAAGACTCATTTTGTTGTATACTGTAGTTTAATAACCCGTCCAGCTGCTCAGAAATGTGACCTTTAATTCAATTATTCATCATCAGCTTGGTTTTAGTTTCTACATGGTGTGGTTATAATACATTTACCACATTTTTTTGTTGTTGATATTATCATTGTTTTTATTTGATTTTATTATTGATTTTTGTTGTTTTATCATTGATTTTACTTGATTTTATCACTTGTTTTTATTTGATCATTGATTTTAGTTGCACTTTGTAGCACTTTGAGATTTTTGTTAATGAAAAGTGCAATATAAATTAAATTTATTATTATTATTATTATTATTATTATTATTATTTACAAACATGTGTCATACAGAAGTATCTCACTGAGGTCGTGTCCCACTGAGTGACTAAATAAACCTACAGTGATTGCAGATTAACTGCCCAAAATGGATCATTACAATTCTTGAAGACAACTAAAGCCCTTGACCAGAAATATTCATTCAAACTAAATATTCTAAAGGCTGTATGGTGACTCCCGTATAGAATCTGTGTAACTGCAGCGGTTTTACTTGCATCTGATGAAAAAACATCAGTACTTTCCTTTTGATCTGCATCGTGGCCGAAGGTTAGATGTTTGCTTGTCAACCCCAGGAGAACTTTGTATTTATTCTGCAAATACAAACTGAGCAGAAATAAACGTACGTTGTTTAATTTTCAGACATTTTTTGTGTCCCACAACTAAAACTAAATAAAACGGCATAGTTGATTATGCACTATAATTTCATTTAATTTGTGCACACGTCAGTACAAAAAGAAAGACTAATTGTTTATATGGTTGCTGTTGGCTCGTCAAGGCTTACAATATTTGTGAATTTTCCAGACATAGAACCGGGCTCATTTAATTATCAGAAAACCACGTTCTTGGTTTGATTTTATTGTCCGTAGTCCACTTATGGCATATGTGTCAAACTCGAGGCCCGGGGGCCAAATGTGGCCCTCGTTGACATCTTGTCTGGCCCCCAAGATGATATGATAAATGTAAAATACTTTTTATCACTTTCACTTTTTCAGTCATCTTTGATTATAGTGTCAAAAGTGCAACATAGAACATCAAATGAGACCAATCAAACTCTTGTTGAGGAACCTGCAACCAAGAAAAGATGCTGGGTGTCTGATTTGAGTTAACGTAGATTCTGAAACCATCCCTTAGTTTGAAAAAGGTTTTAATTTTGGAGCCCTATTTGTAAGTGGGTTTGACACCCCTGACATGGTATTATTTGGTTGGTTGTAAAGATCTCTGAGGCCAGCACCCTTTAATTTATGATGAAATTCACTTGTTTTATTTTTGAGTCCATGACCAGCAGTGAATATTTTGCCACCATAAGGAGCAGTGATGCTCAACATCTACCATTTTATAACTCGTAAAAATAGTCGGCACATTTTAAAACCAGCTACTTTAACATAAAATGCCAGAGTGTGACATCTTTTCAGACAACTTTAGATGGTGCTTTACAGAAATTCAAACACGCAGATAAACGAGCCTACACAACCATATTGTTGACATATTTTATTAAGTCAACTCCTATAGCCTCTGGTCCAAAGACAAGTTGTCCAAGATCAAAGCCAACCTGGACCCCGCATGCAATCGTTGCAAACAAACTCCAGCTACACTCCTGCACACATTCTGTACCTGTCCCAAGCTGCAGACTTTTTGGCAATCTATTCTCGACAAATTCTCTGGAATATGTGGTAACACCATACACCCATCACCACTCATCGCACTGTTTGGGGTGGTCCCTGGGGATGCATCCTTCAACAAATGCAAGAAGGATGTGATTGCTTTTTGCTCTCTTCTGGCCAGGCGGCTAATTTTGTGCAATTGGAAGGACCCACACACCCCAGCATATGGACATTGGATAAGAGAGGTGGTGTCCCATATCCACCTGGACAAAATAAGATATACCCTGAAGGGTTCTGTCAAAAGATTTTAGGACATTTGGCAGCTATTTATGTTGTATGTCGAAAACGTGTTGGTACCTGTGGTCTCTTTATGTACACAGGTAGTCCTCGAGTTACGACGGAGTTCTGTTCCTGCGCGCCGTCGTATCTCGGATTTCGACATAACTCGAAACATACGTCCAAACTACTCCTTATACGTACAGACTATTTTACCAAGCACTTAGCTTATATCCTAACACAATACCCTACATAATTATCAAAAAACACATACATTTGGAGCCATAATGAAGAAAAAAAAAGAGTTAATTTCTTACTGGGAGCTGGTGAAGCCTTCCTCCGTGTGTTAGCATGTTAGCTCGTTGCTCCACCAACATCTGCAGCTGCCTTTGCTTCGCGCGGTCCAGGGCGTTTACAGTAAGGTCTGTTAGCATGTTAGCCCCTGCTAACCTCCTCTGCCTCGTAAACCTCCGGTCCAAACAATGAGGTCTCCTGTAATTTTCCACTGAGTGCGCTGCTTCTGTCGTCAAAACCGGAAGGAACTCGGAACTCGGCTTTCAAAATAAAAAAATTCAAATTAAATTTTCAAAATAATTTTTTTATTTTAATTTTTATGGAGATGCGTGTCGTAACCACGAAACGTCGTAACTCGAGGACTACCTATATTTGACTGAACCGTTACAGGAGGGGTTTACCGGTATATGTTCTTTGTGTTCTCTCTTTATTTTTTTTGTTTGTATATTAAAATCAAAATTAAAAAAACTTTGTTTAAAAATAAATCAACTCCTAGTCTTATAGCTTTGACCCTGGTGTGTCTTTCTGTCTCCTTAGACACCTACATTCAGAAAACCAAGAAGTTGTACATCGACAGCAGAGCACGAAGGAACCTGGGCAGCATCAACACGGAGCTTCAGGACGTGCAGAGGATCATGGTGGCAAACATAGAGGAGGTTCTGCAGAGGGGGGAGGCCCTGTCTGGTGAGTCTTTCCCTCCCGTTCAGACGGACGGGTCGCCATCTGAAGATCGCCTTTTATTTTTGATCCTTTCCTCTTTTTTTCCCCCAATTCTCCCCTTCGTGCAGCGCTCGACTCCAAGGCCAGCAACTTATCCAGCCTGTCCAAAAAGTACAGGAGCGACGCCAAATATCTGAACACCCGCTCCACTTACGCCAAGCTGGCAGCAGGTGGCGTCTTTTTCATCATGCTCATCGTCTACGTGCGCTTCTGGTGGCTCTGAGAGGGGAAGAGGGAAGAGGTAGTGAAGAAGAGCAGCACATACATATCTACAGAGGCAGAGGAAACACGCATCACCTTCAGTTCAAGGAAAATAAATCTAACGGGATCCCTGCGCTTACGCAGACTTTACAGACAGACATCAAGACGCTCGTGTAGTCCTGTCCATGTGTGGATGTGTAATCTGAATATAAACCTCATAAAATATTATTTTATAAATGAATGTTTAGTAATGCTTCAAGTAGCTGCCCTGATTGGAGAGGAAATGAGTAAATGTATGTTTTTTAGGTGATTTATGTGCAAGTGTAGAGAGGAATTTCCTGGTTTGTGCATTTTCAAAGGAGTGACTGATTCACTTTGAATGAATCGTACAAAAAAAAAAGTCTTTATTTTTCATCCGGATCACGTCACATGGGAAAAATTGGTCTTTTAACAAGGGGGTCATATTAATGATGGCTTTACAGTCTGCACAATCTGATGCAATTACGGTACTGGGAAAATATTTTTGGAAAACGTGAATTTTCTGTAGCGGTAACAAAAGCTCTGCAACAACTGAAGAGAAGCATTTGAAGTGGATTAAAAAACTGTATGGAAGCCTGCACATGCTACTTTACCTGCATGATTTAGTAGTTCTCTTTTTCCTTCCAACATTATCGGTGACACTAAAAGTAACTGCATAGATTTTTAGGAGGTCTAAGAATTGCAGCAGTCATTTGGAGCAGCAGAGAATCGTCCATTTTGCTCAACACAACTTTTTATTTATCAACTTTTTCCTGCGAGAAAATAACTGCTTCATGTGTGCAGAGTGAGTCATGAAACTGTTCGCAGATTTTTCTCTCGTAGTCGACTAAGGAGCAGATTTGGTGAAATATTAACATAATTACCGGTAGTTCTTTCACAGTTAAGTCTTTATAAAGTCTGATGAAGAGAGACCTTGTAATCACTTTTTAGAAATGGAAGTTGAATTATTTAGATGTTTATGTTTACTTTAAACTAATGCAATTCCATTTTTTTCCCAACTGGTGGCTGTTGTGTGAATTATTAAATTACTTTTATGCCGATGTTTTATCATAGATGAGTCTATTTTCTCGTATTTAAGCATTTCTTCTTTGACTAAACAGAAACCTGAAGTACTGACAGAATATCTGCAAAAATAAACTGTGCTTCTCAACAAAAACGGCTGCACAAATTAAGAGACATCTAAAACTAACATAAACACTAGGATCCGAATGCACAATATTATTATTGGCATGGTATCGGCTGATATTGGCATTGAAGTTAAATATCTGCCACTCCATCAAAATAACTCACCGATATAAAAGGCACTGTTAAATTTGTGTGTATATACTGTGTATATATATAATATACAGTACACACGTATACAAACCGGATTCCAAAAAAGTTGGGACACTAAACAAATTGTGAATAAAAACTGAATGCAATGATGTGGAGGTGCCAACATCTAATATTTTATTCAGAATAGAACACAAATCACAGATCAAAAGTTTAAACTGAGAGAATGTATCATTTTAAGGGAAAAATATGTTGTTTCAAAATTTCATGGTGTCAACAAATCCCAAAAAGTTGGGACAAGTCCATTTTTACCACTGTGTGTCATCCCCCTTCTTCTTACAACACTCAACAGACGTCTGGGGACAGAGGAGACCAGTTTCTCAAGTTTAGAAATAGGAATGCTCTCCCATTCATGTCTAATACAGGCCTCTAACTGTTCAATCGTCTTGGGCCTTCTTTGTTGCACCTTCCTCTTTATGATGCACCAAATGTTCTCTATAGGTGAAAGATCTGGACTGCAGGCTGGACATTTCAGTACCTGGATCAAAAAGGCGTTCAATTCAGGATCAACTGGACTTTATTTGTAACAGACTTTGGACTTTATTTGTAATTTCTGTTACAAATAAAGTCCAGTTGATCCTGAATTGAACGCCTTTTTGATTTATCATGTCCTGGATGACTGAGAATCTTCACCAGCATAGTACCGGATCCTTCTCCTACGTAGCCATGATGTTGTGATTGCTGCAGAATGTGGTCTGGCATTATCTTGTTGAAAAATGCAGGGTCTTCCCTGAAAGAGATGACGTCTAGATGGAGCATATGTTGTTCTAGAACCTGAACATAGTTCTCTGCATTAATGGTGCCTTTCCAGACATGCAAGCTGCCCATGCCACAAGCGCTCATGCAACCCCATACCATCAGTGATGCAGGCTTCTGAACGGAGCGTTGATAACAACTTGGGCTATCCTTGTCCTCTCTGGTCTGGATGACATGGCGTCCCAGTGTTCCATAAAGAACTTCAAATCGTGACTCATCTGACCACAGAACAGTCTTCCATTTTGCCACACTCCATTTTAAATGACCCCTGGCCCAGTGCAAACATCTGAGCTTGTGGAGCTTGCTTAGAAATGGCTTCCTCTTTGCACTGTAGAGTTTCAGCTGGCAACGGCGGATGGCACGGTGGATTGTGTTCACTGACAATGCTTTCTGGAAGTATTCCTGAGCCCATTCTGTTATTTCCTTGACAGTGGCATTCCTGTTTGAGGTGCAGTGACGTTTAAGGGCCCGGAGATCACGAGCATCCAGTAGAGTTTTACGGCCTTGACCCTTACACACAGCGATTGTTCCAGATTCTCTGAATCTTTTGATGATGTTATGCACGGTTGATGATGATAACTTAAAAGTCTTTGCTATTTTACGCTGGGTAACACCATTCTGGTATTGCTGCACTATCTTTCTGCGCAACAATGCCAAAAGTCCAATGTCGTGCATCCCTAATAAACACAGTTAGAGCTCCCAGGATCATGACAGTTTCAGCACTTTTTATAGGTTTAGTGTTTTATTTTGACTTGTTCCCCCTCGTCAGTTTGTGCTCAGATGTTATATTTTAATTCCGCTGAAGGACCTTCACCTCAAACCCAAGTTTTACTCATTCAAGCCAACCTGGTTCTCTAAAGTGGTTTACTAACGCAGTGATTTGTGTCGTTGCTTTGATGTATGCAGCACATGTGAAGCAGCGAAGCGTCCTCTAACCACCACGTGTCAAACTGATCATCTCCTCGTGAAGATGATCAGTCTGACAGACCAACGGGCTCCTGGTGTCTTCCTGTCAAACCACCTCGGCCTTTACCATTTAACTCTGCTCACATCGTGTTACAAAACAGCTGAAACTTTGGTTCACATGTGTCAGGTCAGCACGAAGCTGTCGTTTTCATAAACCACATCGACTTTCACAAACAACTCTCATCAAATCAAAAGTTTTTGAACGAGTTTCTGTTCAGATCAGGATTTTGTTGCTCTGTGACCTCAGTGACCTTTGTGGAAAAAACAAGATCTCTACGTGCAAATTAGGGATGCCAAGTTGAACAGCACTGTTTCATGGTTTCTTCCCAACATGTCCTGTTTCTTTCTGCACTTAAAGGATTAACAAAACATAAATAAATGTGTTTAGTAACTTCAACACAGAGTTGGGCTTTTTAGGTATTCTTGGTTCTTCTTCTCTCAGCAAGAACAGCAGTTTCTTTTCTGTTCGCTCTTTGAATAAAGTCATTTGCACAAAACGAGCTTCCTGTGTGTCAGAACCTGAACAGGAACTGATGTTTATCAGAACCTCTTGAAACGCGAGAGCAAAACGTTCAGCAGTCCTTTCTTTTTCAAAGTTGGGTTGAATTCATCCACTTTTAAAATTACTGTACGTAGCAAACATGGTAAAATGTCATCTTTAAACACAGCACAACCTGTATAATACTGCTTTAATCTGATTTTATTTCTTGTAGCCATTACAGTGAATATGTAACAGTAGTAGTTAATATTTGCCAGCAACCTTATACAGTAGTTTCCCCCTTTTGTTTTGGTATGTTAGCAAAATATTTCATGAACGCCTGCATGACTTTTAATTAAACATTTAGGGTATAATCTACATCTGATTAACTTTTGGAGCCAGCCTAACTCAAGATGCTCATCACAGCCAACTGATCGTAGAAAACACAAAAATGGCTTTAGTGTTCCAGATAAATTTACTGTTGAAAATCTGCAGTCATGCACAACAATACTGTAACTTTGCATTACACAAGATCTGTCTTTGTGGCAGGCGATATGCTCAAGGATTTTTTATTTTGAACTTCTGAGCGTTTGAACCCCACTTGCAACCTAAAACCCACAGTGTGCTTCTCACACCCCCTTTTCAAACCAATGATACATGCAGTGTGCACCAGTGGTGGAGAAAGTACTCAAACACTGTACTTAAGTAAAAGTACATGTATAAAACTGGAGAAACATTCAAAACGCAAACTCAACTCAAAAATGATTTAAAAAAAAGGAAACGTAATTACTCAGATTTCAATTTTCTTTATTGTCATGCGCAATCACACGTGGTACATGAGGTGGAACGAAATTGTCTAGCCTACAATACTCAACGTCCCAGTTTTGCTCCCATGTGTGACAAAATATATGACAATAATGGTATTTAATTATGTGCTGTATTACAATTGTTTTCAGATAAAAACTTTTTTTAAATTTATTGTTAATCAAACCAACAATACCCTGATGCATGCTCAATAATCCAGGTAGAAAAATCTAAAAAAGCTAAGTAAACCAACAATGTCAAAATGCTGCCCTGTTATACTTCATCTGTCCAGCAGGGGGTGTGCTTTGCCCACATTTGTACCATTCGGACCAGAGTCATGAGACTCGCACTCTCAAAGGCCTCTCTTGTTTGCTCCAAATCTTACCATACCATACCATACCATACCATTTTATTTATAAAGCACTTTAAACAGGAACAAGTCCACACCAAAGTGCTGGACAAACAAACACGCAACAGGCAACACAGACAATGAAGTACAACACGAAAAACATAAAAACATCTTGAACGAAAGAATGAAAAAAGGAAAGCAAGGTTGCCATTTTTAGAATAGAGTGACAACATGTGGAAACACATGAAGCTCATGCAGGTTTGTGGCACAGCACTGTAGTCGGATAAGCAGTCTGATACAGAACAGGAAACATCAGACAAAAATGAGAAGCAGCAGAGGGTAGCGTGCCAAAAAACCAAAAAAACAACCACAGGGCACAAACTACTGTAACCTTTTCACCTCTCAAGGGAAGTGAGGTCTGTCTCACTTATGATCAGACCCATCATTCTCTGTAACGCGTGTTCCAAAATAAAATAAAAACGCCTTCAAGAACCTTTTAGTTAGTTGTGCTTGTCCTTTTGATTTGTGTGCCGCAGTGATTCACGGTGTGCCATCTTTGCAGTAGGGGTGTGAATCTCTCAGCGTCTGGAGAATCGATTCGATTCTGATTTTTGGTGCACCGATTCGATTAAAACTCGATTTTCGATTCTAAAACGATTTTCTTTCCAGGATCGATTTTCGATTCTGGAACGATTTTTAATTACAATTTTCAATTGAAATCATGAAAAGATTAAACAATAATGTAAACAAATAAAACATTTATTTAAAACAATAATGTATGCTTGTAGCAAACATTAATAATGTCAAATAATACAGTATAAATACAGCAGCCTGAATTGTGAGCAGATGGGTATATGAATAGAATGCAGCAGCTTTAATCGGGGGAGGTCACTGGTGCCTATATCCAGCAGTCACTGTGCGAGAGGCAGGGGACACCCTGGACATGTCTCCAGTCCATCACAAATAATTCAAAATACAAACGTAAACAAAGATTTCAGCCTACTGTATTGCATAAACATTTAACTCAAAATAAAATAGACTTCAAAATCATATTGCATTCATCCATGTTTCAAATGTGTATGGATGGATTTTGTTTAAAAGATTTGTTTGGTAAATCTTTTCAACAAAAGCCATCTATCCATCATCTTTACCTGCTTTATCCTTATCGGGTCCTGGAGGTCACTGGTTCGGGTCAGATTTCTTCTTCTTTCTGCCACCTTTCATTTTATGTATTCTTTCATATACTATGAGATATGGTTTTATTTTCTTTATCTTATGGGTTTTAATGTAAAAAAAAAAAAAAGAAGTTTTAAAATCGATTTTGGAAAGAAAAAAAATCGATTTTAGAAGAAAAATTATTTATTATTATTATTTCCCAAATCGATTTTGGGGCTTTTAGAATCGATTCTGAATCGCCAGGACTAAGAAAATCGATTCTTAAAAAAAAAAGAAAACGATTAAAAAAAATTCCTGCACCACTTTGCAGGCCTGTCGAGCCTGTGTCTTCCCACTTTCTCCTGTTTCCACCCACACTCTGAACTTTTAAACCTGAATAATTGTTATTCCAACATAAGTGGTACACAGGCATCACTGAACAAACATGCTTTCTGTGATGGTCTGGTCTCATCAGCACCTCCCTTTCTAGTTTGTAAATGGAAGTTTAAAAAATCTTGCTTCGAATAAATTAAGAAACGAAGCTAACGGTGTCTAGGTGAGTTTTAAATTATGTGTTCGTTACAAGTTGCCCTTTCCTCTCCTTCCACGACTTTCCCTCCTTCCCCGCAGGTTGCCATGGCAGCTGAGAGTGTGTGACAGTCATGTGAACACGAAGCTGATTGGATTAAAATACCTTGTGTGATCAGAGGTCAGGAACATGGCACATGTACGCACTGCGACAGGCCGAGACATCAGTGCTTTCTGCAAGTTATCTCCTTTTGAAGAACGTCCATTGTGGCGTGCACCATGTCAGCTCGTATCACCCTATCTTGATTAAATTTCCTGTCAAAGACACAGACTGAACCACAGGACCACACACCCACTCTTGACTTTGACTTTTATCATCTTAAAGAAACAGCACAAATAAAAACAGTCACCTCAGACTTCTGCAGAGTTTCACACTGGAAGGGCTTCATGCCCAAACATCCAGTCAGGCGTTCCTTTTTAAATCCCTTTCAACATGAAACTTGTAACAAACAGTAACTTGTCCACGTCTGTGCACCACTGTCAGCAAAATATCCCATGGACCCATCAAAGTGTTGTAATGAAACTGGAGTCAAATCAGTTTGGGGTGGCTGCCACAACTCGTCAATATGATGAACCACAAAGACAAAATAAAATAGATGTGCCTCATTCAAACGTGCAAGGTTCAAAGTTCTTTATTTCATTCGCACCGCATGTGGTACATGAGGTGGAATGAAACGGTGAGGGTCCCAGTTACACCCCAAAAATAGCAAAAATATAAAGTATAAAAAGAAACAGTATACAGTACTGTACAAGGATCTAAGATATATGTTAAACAATAATAATGTAATATAATATGATGTATTAAACAACAGCCTGAACATGAGTCTGTGAGCAGATGGGTATGAATACAACAAGGCAAGAGATCAGCAGCACAGATAATTCACATATCACCAAGGGTCTGAGAAAAACGCAATTTCAATCCTGTGTATGTCCTGTACATATTGCAGTTCTGACAATAAAGTTGACTTTGACTTAAAGTGGCATTACAGTGATTATTCTGGTTAGATATTCATGAGTCTAACAGCTTCAGGGTAGAAGCTGTTCCTCAGTCTAGTGGTTCTACACTTAATGCTCCTCAACTTCCTTCCTGAGGAGAATGGGGCAAAAAGTGTGTGTGCTGGGTGAGTGGGGTCCTTCATGATGCAGGTGGCTCTCTTCCTGCATCTGGAGGTGTAAATGTCTGTGATGGTGGGGAGACTGACTCCAACAGACTTCTGTGCAGCCTTCACCACTCTCTGTAGAGCTTTTCTTTCTGCAGCTGTGCAGCCTCCATGCCACACGTTGATGCTGGAGCACAGGATGCTCTCCACTGCACACCTGTAGAAGGAGGTGAGGACTGGGCTACTCAGACCAGCTCGTCTCAGCCGTCTGAGGAAGTAGAGTCTCTGATGAGCTTTCTTGATCAGGCTGGTGGTGTTGTTGGTCCAGCTGAGGTTGTCTTTCAAGTGTACACCCAAGTATTTGTAGCTGGAGACCACTTCCATCACAAATCCTCCTATGTTGGAGGGGGGTAGGTGTGTTTGCTCCTTCTGAAATCCATGACCATCTCCTTCCTCTTCTTCACATTGATGTGAAGGTTGTTCATCTTGCACCAGCTCTCCAGGTGTTCCACCTCCTGCCTGTAGCTGGACTCATCATTGACTGTGATGCATCCCACCACCACTGTATCATCTGCAAACTTAACAATATGACAGCCTGGATGGGTAGCGGCACAATCGTATGTGAGCAGAGTAAACAGGAGAGGGCTCAGCACACATCCCTGAGGAGAGCCAGTGCTGAGGGTTATGATGGAGGAGGAGAAGTTGTGGATCTTCACAGACTGTGGAGGGACTTAGCCCAAGTGTGAATAGTTTGTCCATCAGGGTTTGAGGGATCATGGTGTTGAAGGCAGATGTGAAGTCCACAAAGAGCATACGGATATATGAGTCCTTCTGCTCCAGGTGGGTGAGAGCAGTGTGGACCACAGAGGAGATGGCGTCCTCTGTTGATCAATTCTTGTGGTATGTGTACAGTACTGGTCGGTGAGGGTCCTCGCTGATGTTGATGGTGGTTTTGATGTGGGCCATGACCAGTCTTTCAAAGAATTTAGCCACTATCAGGGTGAGGACTACTGGCTGATTGTCATTCAGACCAGTCACTGCAGAGCTCTAACTGGGATGATGGTGGTGGTCTTCAGGTCAGGTGGGAACAGTTGCCAGGGTGAGGGAGGAGTTAAACATATTGGCCAGCACCTCACAGAGCAGATCAGCACAGTCTTTCAGCACCCTCCTCGGGATGTTGTCTGGACCAGTGGCTTTGTGAGGATTAATCCTCCTGAAAGTCCTCCTTACTCCTGCTGAGGCCACATTGAGGAATTCCACTTCCAGTGGTGCAGTCTGGTGCTGGGTGGTCTATAGGTGCCTCAAAGTGGGCATAGAACCTGTTAAGAGCATCAGGCAGGGATGGGTCTCTAGGGCATTTTGCACCACTGCTTTTATAGTCGGTAAAGCACATAGTGCCGCTCCACATGCTCCGTGGGTCCATGTGAGGAGAAATGTCTCTGGATCTTCCGTACATGTTACTTTGGCCCTCTTAATACCAGCAGCTAACTCACCTTATTTCTGCACTGGTCTCAAACTAAGAAGCAAAAGAGAAAAGCAAAAAGGGGCCAAAAATAATTACCGTACTGCCCTTTTTTCTAGCAAGCAGACAGTGGTGGACTCAAACACTGTACTTAAGTAAAAGTACAAATAAACAGACAAAAATGTACTCTAATAAAAGTATAAGTACCATATTAATGTTTTTACAAAAGTAAATGAGTACTTGCTTTTAAAAATACTTAAATTATTAAAGTAAAAGTATGAATGCATTACATAATGCAATGGTCTACAATATCATTAAGTGTGCCTACTCTATGTATATTTTCTGTAATACATTGATAGTGTTGAGCCATTTTAATGAACAATGCTGCAGATAATACATGTTTTTATTGTGTTTGTGACACAGTTCAACTTGGACTTGTGATTCTGTGCATCAGAATTTCAGGGATGACATGCAGAGTTAAATGTTATTAAGCAAAATAAGAATTATTTTACCTTTGAAAGTTTTTATTTAACACAAAAGCAAAACCAATGTGTCATTTTAACTGCAGTAAAAACATTAAGTAAAAGTCGTCTGTCTGGAAAAAAGGAGCATTAGACCAACAAAGGAATAAACACTGATCATTTCAACTCCAGTTTGTCTTCAACTCTTAAATATTGTCTAGTCAACCTTGTAATGGGTCAATAGTGAACAGTATTTTCACTTCCTGACACCATTTTGAAAACATGGACCCGAGTGCTGAGACATCTCTTGTCTCCTGTCCTAACATGAACTGACACATTTTAATATTGCAGCAAGAATTTCTTGTTCAAGTTCAGAAGAAGTTGATTTTCAACGTTTTTTGAGTCCAGTCTGGTTCTTTAAGGAGAGAAAATCTGTCCTGCTGTACTGAACAGTCTTTCAATAGTCTTTCAATGATATTTCAATAGTTTTTCAATAATATTTCAATAAGGCAATGGGTGCTGTTGTCTTCTGGCTGAATCTCTGTGGTGGAATCCATTTTGGGTGTGTTAGTGGTGCTGTGGGTGCTCCCAGCTAAATGACGTTTATACTAGAATATATGTCATTGGTCCAGCTCTTCTTGAAGGTGGATCTAATGTTACCTGTTCACTTTGCAGTGATTCAATGGACCAACTCCCCTCTCTACATCAGTTACTTTCAAACTACAGTAATGACAAATCAAAAAGCTGCAACGTGATGTAACTTGTAACTCAACACAATATAGAAATGTATTGTAGTAGAAAGTACAGATACTTCATGTAAAATGTAGTGGAGTAAAAGTAAAAGTACCCACATTTAATTCTACTTAAGTAAAGTACAGATACATGAAAAATGTACTTAAGTACAGTAACAAAGTACTTGTACTTAGTTACATCCCACCAGTGCTTGAAGCAGAAGAACTGAAATACCTGATGAAGTAAAGTGAAAATCCAGCCTTGAAGATGAAAACACAGCCATGATATAACCTTATTATTACCACGTTTCTAGGGAAGCAGAGTAAATGGCAAATAAAAATATTGTAAAATAATTTGCAAGACAGTCTAATATATTCAATTAAAAACTTAAATCTTGTTTTTTTTTTCTTCCTGAAAACACACTCCAATTGTGCATGTTATGCTATATTTCAACAATTTCCTGTGGGATCAATAATGTTGTATCTTATCTTATCTTATGTAAATATGTTTTTCCAAAACAGATGGGAAGAAACTTAACTTGTGAGCAGACAATTACTGTAGTTCAGTCATTTAGAAACTGTTGCTTCTAAACATAAAATTGGCAAGAATTTGCAAGTTGCATACTTTATTCTCAGTGAGGCACAAAATGTAAGAATCTTACATTCAGATTTGAAGGCAACACTGCATCATTAATAAACTTGAATTATTATTATCATGTATGTTGCTCAGGCTCACCATCACTTACAACCATTTCCAGTGAACACAATATCTGCAGATGGAAATGAAAACTGTAAAGATCATCCAAACAGATGCTGAATAAAGTGACTTCTTCTCACAGCTGTGTTTATGGCTTGTGGCTGTACAAGTGAGCATAAAATGGGTCATTTGCAAATCTGTGCAGAACTCTTTGTACAGATTTTGAATCAAAGCAAACAAGAAACAAGGCAGTAATTTTATCTCGTCAGTTTCAAAATGCTTTCAGAGACTTGATAACAGAGGAGTGGATGCAGCTCGGTAATAAACATGCCACTGCCCTGGCTTCTTGTTTTACATGAGGGTTGTAATTGAACTCTGCACATATGCAGTGTGGTGGGAAAAGAGCAGCTCGATGTTGACTCGTGGATGTGTCCGTCGTGTCATCTGTGCTACCCGTAATAAAAATGTCTCCCATTAAACCAGCTTCTTACCTCATCCCGGCTGTTTCCGCATCTCTTCCCCATCATCATCTTGTCCAAACCTTCTGCCTCGTCCAATCAGAGCAGAGGGAAGCTGCGGAGACAGCAGCTGTATGGCAGAGATGGGGGAAGGGGGGGTCGTAAAACACAGAAGGCCAAAAGAGGAAGTTGATGGACCGTGTGAGTTATTGCCCCACAAACATACACACCGGTTCCTGGGAACTGGAAAGTTCTCACCAGAAGTGGGGGTGATATGGGGTGGGGGGGTCAACACTAAATTATTTATTTATTTATTTATTTTGCTTGGGTCCAGACTTGCTCTGCTCTCTGTGACTGATCTATGACCTCACAACAAAACAGTCCAGAGAACTAACACATCTTCATCTTACAACTACAGCATAATGCTGTCTTTACCCACGTCCATCCTAAGAGTTATACTGGTGTGTGGCATATTCTGGTTGAAGTGGTGTGTCAGTCAAACAGTTATCAGTAATTATTACCTCATCAACCAAGGCGCCTGGAGTGGGAAGAAAAAGGGCAGAAGTCTTCCTCCAGGGGTAATAGCTATAGCCAAACTAGAGAGCATGTGCAAAAATGCAGTGTGAATGTTTAATTGCTGAAGAACTTGCTTTAAAACAGCTGAAATTAGCTAAAAACATGCTGAAATGGAGCTGAAATGAAGGAACAAGTCTAATTAGCAAAAGAAAGCAGAAAGAACATATATTTGCTGAATTAGGTTTAAATACCGGTAAGTATAAATGAGTACAAAAGTAAATTAACAAAAAAAAAAGCCTGAAATTAGCAACGAAAACTAGCCAAAAAATATAGCTGAAAAAGCAGGAAAGAAGCTTAAAAGGAAGTGGGAGGAGCTTAAATTAGCTAAATAATGTGGAATTAACTAAAAAGATAAATTTAGTACAAAACAGATAAATAGTAGCTAAAATAGCAGAAAAAATTAAACTTGCAGAAAAAGTCTAAAGGAGCATAACAAGTTGAAATTAGCAGAAATAAGTTAAGTTGAACGTAGCAGAAATGCACAAAAAACTTGAATTTATCTGGAAACAACTAAAATTAGCTAAAAATGCTTAAAAAATAAGTAGCTGAAAAGGTAGAACAAGCTCAAATTAGTAGAAAAAACAAAGAACACGTTTGCTGAAAGAAGCCGAAATGAACATAAAAAAGTGGAAATTATCTAAAAAAATAAAATAAAATCTAAAGTTAGCAAAAACAAAATAGCTGAAAGGTAGCTATAAAAAAAGAGTGCTGAAATTACAAGAAGGAAGCGGAGAGATTACATTTTTTGCTGAATCAGGCTAAAAATGTTGAAATGAGTTCCAGAAATGTGAAATTAGCTGAAGATGCTTAAATTGGCATAAAAACAGCTAAATAGCAGCTAAAATAGCAGAAAAGCTTAAACTTGCAGAAATCAGCTGAAAGGAGCTGAAATTAGTAGAAAGAAGTTAGAAGAAGCACCTAAATATTAAGAAGCTGAAAGGGAGAAAAAAAACAGCTGAAGTTAGCTGAAAGTACAGTAGCTGAGAAATATTTTAATTTGCAAATGAAGCTGAAAGAAGCTGAAGCAGAACAAAATGTGAAAGGAGCAGTAAAAGGCTTAAACACATCTAAAGATTTGAAGGATGTAAAATGAGCTCAGTTCATTTTCTATGAGGGAAACAAGTGGCAGAAAAGGCTAAATATGTCAAAAAGCTAAAGTTGCACACTAATACCAAAAGTCATAACAAGATTGTCCTGAAAGAGCTGAACGTTTTGATTCATGATTTAATGACACAGCACAAAAATTATGGAACGAGAATCGCGACGAAAAACATACAGAAAAAACATACAGAAGAAAAACGGATCTTCAAAAATGAACGTTTCATAAACGTTCACACAATAATATATTTTTTGTCTCCAACACAGAACTCGTCTCCTTTGATGCAGGACATCCCCACGCTGTTTATACTTGTGTATAATCGTTTGAACAGACGACCATGGCACTATCTGGAAATGGATGGCCCAGCGTTGTGGGGGTTGACAGTCCTCTGATATCTTTGGTGATTTATTCCGATTCTGCTCATGACATCACACAAAGAAGCAATGTGTTTGAGCTGTGCCTTTAAATACAGGTCAACTCAGATGTTGTCAACTGCTTCCAGTACCCAGACATCATCATCTGTGCTTTCCCAAATTCTTTAACGCCAAACAAATTTCATATAAACTCGAGATTTTGAAGGCAATTTAAAAAATTTATCTCCTATTATTCAGGCATAAGTTTAGGAATTCTAACCTAAAACACGAAAGATTTAATCTGATTAAACGTCTGGCAGTGTAACAAAAATGGCTGTGTCTATGGTGTCTGTACATATTTGTAAATGTACGGTAAAATACCTTGGTAGAGATGTTTCATACAGAGTAATGAGTCTGGATGAACACATAAAAGTCTCTTATGATGTGACACAGTAGGTAAATGTTTACCTCAGGACCTTCTCTGTTCCACTTGATTAATATCTGTGCACGTTTTGATTGATTCATCACAGGAAGGCTGAGGGTTGTTCACAGTGACACACAATAACAAGCTGCTGCTGCTGAGAGAAAGTGAGAGCTCAAGTGTGAATTCCAGCCATGTCTGTCTGTTAGCAGCTTGTGAATTTATGACACAATTAACCCCTGGAAGATGTGTCCACAACTCGCTCTGCGCTCTCACCAACATTCAGCGTGTGACTTAAACGCACAAAAATACAGACCAACAAGTTCTGGACACATGATGTTACATATTCACATACACATGATACATATTCATATTCATATACACATGATGTTACATATTCAACTGTTGTAGTGTCTGCAGTCTGTCGTTTTCGACATGGTTGCACTTCAACCCGTTGACTTATCTGGTGTAGTTTTAAGGTCGTTTGCAGTGGCTGACATTAGATGATAGCATACGTGTGAAACCCTTGGAACCTTTAAATGAAAACAAAAAAACTTAAATGAATGAAAGTCTAGATTACCTAATAAAACAAATGCATGATGCTTCAAACTTTTTTCTTCTTCTTCTTTCAGCTTCTCCCTTCGTCAGGGGTCGCCACAGCAAACAAGTCACACGAAGACTTGGCAATTATTTTTACACCGGATGCCCTTCCTGTCACAACCACAGACCACCGAGCTACCACAGCCCTCTGTGTGGAGCAGAGAGCTGATATCTAGGGTTCCCGAGGGAGCAGATGGTGGGGGTTAAGGGCCTTGCTCAAGGGCCCGGAGTGGGGCAGAGACAGGTGTGACTGCTTCACTTATCCCACCCACATTATTGATGTTGTCGGTACCGGGGCTTGAACCGGCGATCTTCCGATCACAAGCTCACCTTCTCTAACCTCTGCTCCACCACTCCCACATGATGCTTCAAACATATATTCATATATTAATACATGTAGATGCAAATTTCTCATAGAAAAAGCCTTGAAAGTGTCCTCCAGCATGTTGTATCCTAACTGATGTTTTAGTGTTTAAATGGGATGTATATATAGATATATGCAGATATGTAGATGGGTATATGAATGAATATAAAAGTATATGTATGTATACTATATATATATTTGTAGGTATGGGTATGTGTATTTATAGAATTCTACTGCAAGCTCATGAATATTATTAGTCTTTATGCATGTATGTTCCATTGTTGTGTTCTGTCATGTGCTTTGCAGGATTGTGGACGGAGGTTGGGTGTGTTTGCCTTGTGCTCTTTTGGTTGATAATTGTTGATTTGTTGTCTTACTTTCTCTTTTCTTTCTTTCTCTCTTAAAAAAAATATTGGAGTGAGAGGATGGCTATAAGGTGTGAAGGGAGGCCATCTATAAATGAAAAAAAAAATTTGGTAATGATTTCAATATGATTTTATTTAATATTGTAAGTTCAGCTTTTGCAATTTGTTGCATACATTTACAGTATATAGTTTTAAGAACTAATTATTCAGCTTTAAATATTTTTTTAACCATTTTATGTGGTTTCAAGTAATTGTTAATTTACATTATTTAAAGTACTCTGGCACAACAATTTCCTGCAGGATCAATAAAGTTCTATCTTATCTTATCTTAAGGATTTCCTTCATATTTCATATTTCTTTCATACTTCATATTGGGCAGCACGGTGGCACAACTGGTAGAGCTGCTGCCTCTCAGCGAGAAGGTTGCCGGTTCAAATCCCGGTCCGTGGGCCTTTCTGGGTGGAGTTTGCATGTTCTCCCCGTGCATGCGTGGGTTTCCTCCGGGTACTCCGGTTTCCTCCCACAGACCAAAAACATGCATGTTAGGCTGATTGGTGACTCTAAATTGACCCTAGGTGTGAGTGAGAGAGTGGATGGTTGTTTGGTGTGAGTGAGACAGGTCCCTCTTGTAAATGAGTCCCCGTGACTCAACGAGGCTAGCCTGTATAAATAAAGGTTGAATGAAAATATTTGTTATTTTAATTTATTTAGTTTGTTTTTGCACAATTTAATTTATTTTTATGCATCTAGGTTATTTTATATGTTGTTTGTTGTTCATCTTGCACAAAAAATTATTTTTGAACATCACTGTTGCAGTTCATTAAGACCAAAGATAATAAACCAGACAACACTTTTGCTGTAAAATACATTGCACTCTGGTGATTTTTTTTCTTCTTTTGTTACTTTTAGTACCACAAGATCACATGTGTCAAACTGAAGACCCATGGGCCAAATCCAGCCCGCCATAACCATTTATGTTACTCCACAGAGACAGAACTTCAAAGTCAAAGTCAAAGTCAACTTTATTGTCAAAACTGCAATATGTACAGGACATACACAGGATTGAAATTGCATTCCTCTCTGTCCCTCGGTGCAACAGTAAACATTTAAACACTAAAACATTTAATAAACATAAGCATAAAATGAAATAATAAAAGTGTAATACTGTCCTGAGTTTTTGCATAGTAGTTTTTGCATAGTAGTAGTATGAAAGTATGAAAAGTTACACCAACACTAAAACACTAAACATTTAATAAACATAAGCATAAAATGAAATAACAAAAGTGTAATACTGTCCTGAGTTTTTTGCATAGTAGTATAAAAGTGTAAAAAGTATATCTATAAAATAAAATGAAAGTTCTGGCATTGACATTTGTAATAGAGTGACAAGCAGCATATGAAGTTTATGTACACACTATATGTATGAGGTAGTTGATATTGGTATAGAGGTACAGTGGCATATGTAATAAGGCTAGTAAAAAAAAATATATATATATAACAGTAGTAAAACAGTGAATGTAAACAGTAGTATGACTATAGGCAGTAATGTAATACAAACAGTGCAAATATGAGAAGTAGTGCAAACTGAATGAGCACATGACCGTGAGTTGAGTGAATAACCCGTTTTGATGACATAGAGTCCAGTGTTAAAATCTTTGTGTTGTGTGGTAATGTGTGAAAGTTTTTTGTGTTAAGGCAGTAGAAGTGGGAGGGTGCACTCCCAGGAACTTGGTGCTGTCCACTCTCTCCACTGTGGTGCTATTGATGGTCAGAGGGGCATGTTGGGCATCCCTCTTCCTGAAGTCCACAACAATCTCCTTTGTCTTCTCCACGTTGAGAGTGAGATTGTTGTGTCCACACCACAAGATAACAGTTGTGTGATTCAGTATTATTTTATTAGTCAAATCAAATCAGTTTTTATGTTTATACTGTAATGCTAAATTACCCAAACATAAAATATTCAATTTTTAGAAGTAGTCATCGAATGCAGAGAAAGTTATATTTTACCAGTTTGTTAATAGGTCATTTTATCAATACATTCTGCCATGTCCCGCCTTTTGAGGACATTCATGATCTTGATGTGGCCCACAATAAAAATGAGTTTGACGCCCCTGCACTGGATGATACATATAGGATAATGTAAACAGGGCTGTCAGAGTTGCAATGAGTTTATGTTAGGTGGGTGAACAATCTGATCATCTGACTGTTCATTGCAGTAATCTACATTATTAACATGAATAGAGGGCCCCAAACAAATTTCGCTTAGGGCTCCATGGAGGATTGGGCCGGCCCTGCGTGCACAGGCCGCAGCCAGACCTGCTGACAACGCAGTCTCTGTACGACCCGCACTGACTGACCCAGACATCATCCAACTACAACAGTCGGATTCTGCTATCAACTCCATGATACTGTACCTGACTAACCCAGACAAAAATACTCTGTCTAAAGACGAACTGGATTCCGATCCAGACCTTAAAGTCCTTTACCTGCTGCGCAAACAGTTAAAACTAATCAAGGGCATCCTAGCTTTCGCTTATGGACAAACGTCCTCACCCGTGTTCGTGATTCCCCATGACCAAAGGGGGGTGATGTTAGTTCATGCCCATGATCCAGGAAAGTGTAATACTTTACACTTTCCTGGATAAAGTGTGTATCCACACTTTATCCAGTGGATACACACTTTCCTGGATAAAGTGTGTATCCACACTTTATCTCCTTTGTGTCCGCAGGACACAAAGGAGATAAAGCCACACTGACGGCATTAAAACAAATTGCCTATTGGCCTGGAATGAAAAAGGATGTCAAGGACTACATTGAAGGGTGCGTGGTCTGTGGCCAGTTTCAGCCAACCAGACCACTTCACAGAGCACCACTGCAAAGCAGAGGCATTGCATTCCCATGGTCTGACCTCCAGATCGACTGGGTTGGACCACTCACTAAGAGCTCTAGAGGAAATAAATATTTTCTCACGGTAACCTGTGCATTTACCAAATGGGTAGAATGCCTACCAGCTCCTAACGACACAGCACAAACCACTGCTATGTTGTTAATGAATCATATATTCTCAAGGTTTGGACTTCCCCTTAGGGTGAACTCAGACCAAGGTACACACTTCACAGGTGAAGTGATGAAAGAACTGTGGAAGACGCTAGGCGTCAAGGCCAACTTTCATGTCGGCTACCACCCACAGGCTTCAGGCCAAGTAGAGAGAGCAAACAGAACTGTGGTGAGTATTTTGAAGAAATACGTGGCTGCAAACCACAAGGACTGGGATGTGAAACTCCCTCTGGTCCTCATGGCCATAAGAGCCACTCCACACACATCAACTGGCATCTCTCCCTTCGAGATGATGACCGGTCGACAAATGACTCTCCCTCTACACCTGTTGTACCAACCAGGCGACGCCGCCATGGCGACAGCCTACACTACACAACAATACATGAAAGATTTGAATGTACACCTCAGAAACACTTTTGCTTTCGCCCAGAAAAACCTGGAAAGATCCGCTGAAGGACGCAAGGCGTACTATGACCAGAAGGCTTCTCACAATGAACTCCAAGTGGGAGACGGAGTCTGGTACTATACGTTCGCCTCAGCAACCGGGAAAGGAGGGTCCGAGACCGGAACTCTCGCCCGCAAACTGATGCCCAGGTGGACTGGACCTCATCTGATAACAGACAAAGTGTCCTTAGTCGTCTACGAAATCAAAATCAGCAAAGGCCGCAAAGAGCCAATTGCTAAATGGGTACATCGAAATCAGATAAAACCTTACAAGGCGTTCAATGACTCCACAAAAGACAAAGATCTCACAAACTCACCGACTTCATGGGATAATAAGGTCGCCCAAACACAAGTTAGTAAATAAACTAATCAGGTTTAAACTACCGTATTTTCCACCCTATAAGTCGCATTGTCCAACTTGAACTTAGAAACGCTAAGTCTAACACCCACAACAAAAAACTAACCTTAACAACCGTTTAAATCCACGAGATTTAATTTGACCTCGGTTATAAAGTTGAGACCTGTTTTTCTTGTGTGTTGCATTTTGGAATCTGACGACAAGAGTGTGTCGAAGCAGTGAAACGTTGTTTCCTTGTTGTTTAGTCATTACTGTTGTCATTATTTGAGATATTGTTTTGGTTCTGAACACTCCCAGCCAAAAAAGGTTTTGTATTAACATTGGTTAATGCATAATATGGATTTAACTATGCCAACATGCAGTTCGTTTTGTTAAATCTCAATCGTTGAAGAGTCAATGTAGTTTAAAGCTACTCAAGGTACCATAAACTACACTGGTCTCACAATTTCTAAATTGAACCGATTCGATCGTTTCTATTCTAGATTATCTATTCATTTTGATGAGTCTCGCCATAGACTTCAAAATTTATTAGGAATACCAAATCCTACGTCGTTCGTCTAAAAGACAACAGACATTTAGGCCAAACTATATTTCATTTTTCTATTTTAGTTTAACCTAAACTAAGTAATGAATGGAGGAATAGTTTGGAAGAAGAGGCCTTCGTTACAGAAGCCCTCCTGAACATTTTATAGGTATAGATCCCTATATCTGATTTTTACAGCATTGATCCACCCCTTAATTGGTAATTGTAGCTGATCTAACCATGATAGCTTACACACCAGGTGCATATAGGTAGGGCCTAATGTAAATTCCCAATCATAAGCCCACCTAAAAACCACATAATTGCATGACACATAGAACCAGAGTGGCACTGTCTGGAAACCAACCAGCCAACAACCTTCGATGTGGGGACCTGCAGCTCCAACGCTTGGTCTTCAACCTTCATCCAAGGGTCGCCTCCTCTGCGTCAATCGAGGGATCCCCTCTACATGCTGATTATAAAAACAATTGTTGCTGATCAATCAACAAAACTAATCGTGGTGGAATTACTGCTGTGGATTTACCGCTGTGGATTATAAGACTTTGTTTTCCAAAGGATTAAAAGCTTACCGTAATGGGATTACCTACAAACAGTATGGAATTTCCAAAAACTTTATGGGATTATAATTTTTGATTTTTCTTCTTCCACTTGCTGGATTACTTCAAGATCAGAGACAGTTAAAGGTATCCTTTCGTGTTGGACCTCATCCCCAAGGACGGGCGATGACTTCCAAAAGGGGGGAGATGTAGTGGACATGACGCGTCTTTTTGAACTGTCCAGTGATGCATTTTGCTGACCCTATCAGAAACAGACATTTACTACAATTTATACCATTAGTTGTAATCTGAGAACATATATAGTCACTCACAAAGAGACTATTGGCTTCTTTAATTTTATTCTAATACAATCAAAAGAACATTTTGTCATTTTCATGATATGTGCTATTATGCTACGTTATTCTGTAATGTGAAACATTACTGTGTCACTCCTGCTGTGTGAAAGTTGAAGGCCCGGGTCAGAGAGGCCTGGCCGTTTTGTTTAGAAATGGAGAAGATAGTTAATCCGTTGTTTTCATGAGAATGACTCCAGCACTCTCTGCCTTTTCCTAAACATTTCTCTCTGCTTCTGGCTGTAACCTTGTATTGTACCATGATAACAGCAAGTGAACTCCTCGACTGGTTCTTTTGAACCAATCGGAGAGGGACAAGTCTTTGATCTCAGATCCTCTACTAAGGTTTTCAAGTTTTCCTGAAACCGCTAGTTCCTGTAAGGAAGAGGAGATGTGAACTTTCTCTTCAAGCTGTCGGACGTTTGGTCAAGAGCTAAAGACCTTCGTTCTTCAGTGAGTGCTAATAACATGCTTGTTATCAGTCCACTTTGAACCGAGCATAAGCTCAGAACTTTGTTTATTCCTTTCTGGAATAAGTTATCTTGAAGTCAACCAAGAGCCGACACCATTTTCTGATGATCTACGCGGACCCAGGAGACGTTGGAAAGTAAACAAATAACCAGCTCAGATGTACTGGCCCCTGCCAGGACTCCGTGCATCTGAAAAGCTAAGGTCTTCTCTTATCGGACGGTCATCTTAAAGGTAACGAGCTGTTTACAAACGTACCTGGGATTCAGCAGAAATCTGATGGGAAGTGTCATTTCTGGTAACATACTCAAGACAAATAACTTCCTCTTAAACCTCTCCAACCTCCTACCCTATTCCTCTTAAACCTCTCTTATCTCAATTTCTAAGCTGGTAACTACATTTTAAGCTAAAGAGCCACAGACTAAGTATGTTGACATCCTGTATTTATGTCTGTTGTTGTAATTTAAATGTGCTGACGTGTTAAATTGCAAGAAGGTGAAACCTGTCAATCATGGGGTTAATTTTAGTTGATTTATTTTAAATAAATGGTAGTGTCTCCTGGCATACCAACTAAAATCAATGTCTCTGTCACTTAATGGCTTTATGGTTTATTTATCAATGTCTTTGTCACTTAATAAATGGTAGTGTCTCCTGGCATACCAACTAAAATCAATGTCTCTGTCACTTAATGGCTTTATGGTACATTTATGATGATAAAGATCACAGAAATATTGGGTAAACTGAAAAAGAAAAGAATCCGTAAAATACTATTCAATCTGAATAAGTAATTAAGATATATAACGTGTGTCAGTTTAATATTGACCTCCTACCATATATCCTACATTAATAAAATCACGTACTGCTCAAAACTGCAGGATTTTAAAAAGTAGGATCGCCACGAACAACGCGCGCGGGCGGCTTAAAATGTAGCTCAATGAATGGATATAAAAATATATTTCATAGCTGACTTTATAGCACGAGGGTTCCTGAGCTGAACCGCTCTTTAATAATGTCACGTAGTGGTCAAATCTGCTGCATTTAAAGTAGGTTCGCTTTGACTTCTTCCAAACCTGTGCGTGCACTATGAAAATAAATTATAAAAATCGAATATAAATTCAAATAACTCCACCAGGTTATAGTCAGTACATGAACATCTTGTGATTACACTGTGTTAGTTTGGATAATATCAGTGGTATGGTATTTGATGTATTTGATGATATGTGTTACAAAGTACTAGGGAGAAAAAAAGAAGCTAGCTTGACCAAGGGCGTAACTTTGTGTTGAAAGTTGGTAGGGACGGAAATCGAAAATGCTGCATCTGCTTTTTTGGAAAAAGTACCTGTACTTTTTTCAATTGTGTATGTCATAATAACAATAACAGTTGTATGACACCCTTACTAGCAGTTCAACAGCTGTATGACACTGAGTAGCAGTTTAACAGCTGTATGACACCCTGAGTTAGGATTTATCCTGTCAGATCATTGTACATTGTTATTAACACCTTCATTTTCATTTCATCAGCACACAAGTTTTATACAACAAGTCTTTGGAAGAAGGCACGATACAGAAAGACATTGTTAACAGGAATAACAATAATAAACTTTAATAATAATAATAATAATAATGAATTCAATTTATAACGCACTTTTCATTAGTGAAAATCTCAAAGTGTACCTCATGAGCTGTAATTTTTAAACCCAATTCATAATCCTACCTTGTTGCCTTCTTTAAACCCATGTATTTTCCAATTTAGTATTTTTATAATAAAGATGTATTAAAAACATATTTTATTATTTAGTTATGCACAAGGTGCTTGATAAAGTTGCAAAACCATATTTGTCTGAGCTGCTTCAACCTTCCTGCCCTCCCCGATCTCAGATCAGCTGAGCAGTTGCTGCTGACAGTCCTCAAAACTAGGTTGAAGCTCAGAGGTGACAGAGCGTTTGGCCTTGTTGCTCCCAGGCTGTGGAACTGTTCAGTGTCAGACAGGCCTCCTCTCTTCATGTTTTTAAATCTTTTTTAAAAACACACATTTATTCCTTGGCTTTTAACACGTGATCTTATCTTTTATGGCATGTTAACACACCTGCAGTAAGACTGGTATATGTATTTATTTTTGTATGCTTTTTATAGTTTTTAATTAAGTTGTCTTTTATGTTATTGTACAGCACTTTGGTTGACCCTGTGGTTTTTAAAATGTGCTTTATAAATAAAGTTGATTGATTTAAAACATCACACTGTGATCTTTGAAACTGCCAGTGTCTCCCTGGCAAAGCATGCTGCTGGGCGCAGATGATGGATGGATGGATGGTCTGTGAACACCTTGAGGAGCTGAAGGGGTGGATGTTGATGCCTGTGTCTCCCTGGCAAAGCATGCTGCTGGGCGCAGATGATGGATGGATGGATGGTCTGTGAACACCTTGAGGAGCTGAAGGCGGTGGATGTTGATGCCTGTGTCTCCCTGGCAAAGCATGCTGCTGGGCGCAGATGATGGATGGATGGTCTGTGAACACCTTGAGGAGCTGAAGGCGGTGGATGTTGATGCCTGTGTCTTCCTGGCAAAGCATGCTGCTGAGCGCAGATGATGGATGGATGATTGATGGATGGTCTGTGAACACCTTGAGGAGCTGAAGGGGGTGGATGTTGATGCGTGTGTCTCCCTGGCAAAGCATGCTGCTGAGCGCAGATGATAGATGGATGATGGATGGATGGATGGTCTGTGAACACCTTGAGGAGCTGAAGGGGGTAGATGTTGATGCCTGTGTCTCCCTGGTAAAGTTGCTGCTGGGTGCAGATGATGGATGGATAGATGGATGGATGCTCTGTGAACTTTAACTTTAAACTGTCTAAAGGACTTTGGCCACTATGAATTTTTGACTGTTTTTGTCTGACTTCATCCTATAACCAAATAATTTATGATGTAATAACAGTTGAGCAGATTCTAATAATCTTTTTCTTATGATTCTTTAAAGGTCAAATGCAAATGGAAAATTCTCTTAACTTCCAGTATGGATTTAAACACTATACACACTTCACATTGTAAAATAAGTTTAGGAAATTGAATGTTCCAGGACACCACTTAAGAAAATATAACGTTTAATAGGAAAAGTTTGAAGTGACAAATGTACAGACGTAACGAATTTCCATCTGGTGTCTCACAGCTTCCTCCAGAAGACGACACAGGTTGTTCAATTCTGGTGATTTTCTTCTGCTGACTGTAAAAGAAAAATGTGGTTAATTTAGTCCATAAACTGTTTATTTATTTATTTTACTAACAAAATGTAATCACAGGATGTTCATGTACTGACTATAACCTGTTTGAGTTATTTGAATTAATATTCAATGTTTTATAGACAAATGTGTCAAGCTACCTTCTATTTTTTTCTCCCTAGTACTTTGTAACACATATCATGAAATACCTCTACCACACAGCAGATTTTATCCAAACTAACAAAGTGTAATCACAAGATGTTCATGTACTGACTATAACCTGTTGGAGTTATTTGAATTAATATTCAATGTTTTATAGACATAAATGTGTCAAGCTAGCTTCTATTTTTTTCTCCCTAGTACAGTACTTAGTAACACATATCATGAAATACCTCAAATACCACACGGCAGATATTATCCAAACTAACACAGTGTAATCACAAGATGTTCATGTACTGACTATAACCTGTTGGAGTTATTTGAAATAATATTCAATGTTTTATAGACATAAATGTGTCAAGCTAGCTTCTATTATTTTCTCCCTAGTACTTTGTAACACATATCATGAAATACCTCAAATACCACACGGCAGATATTATCCAAACTAACACAGTGTAATCACAAGATGTTCATGTACTGACTTTAACCTGTTGGAGTTATTTGAATTAATATTCAAATTTTTATAATTTATTTTCGTAGTGCACGCACATGTTTGGAAGAAGTCAAAGTGAACCTACTTTAAATGCAGCAGATTTGACCACGTGACATTATTAAAGAGCGGTTCAGCTCAGGAGCCCTCGTGCTATAAAGTCAGCTATGAAATATATTTTTATATCTGTTCATTGAGCTACATTTTAAAGACATAAAGCCGCCCGCGCGCGTTGCTCGTGGCGATCATACTTTTTAAAATCCTGCAGTTTTGAGCAGTACGTGATTTTATTAAGGACACGTTCAGCTGAAGACCCATCTTTGCTATAATTTTAAAAACAAATAATTGTTTTTACCGTGTTATTCATGTAAAGTCCTTCCGTGTTCGCTTCCCTCGCTTCCGTGAAAACAGCTCGAGTCCACACAGAATTCTCCTTCCGGCGCGGGTGAGTCCGGGTTGTCACCCCTCTGAAACCACACCAAAAATCTGGCGCGGCGCAGCTCGGAATATCCGGTGGAGAAGGCGTAAAGTAAGGACCATGGGAGACCGGGCTTTCAGTGTGGCTGCCCCCCGCCTGTGGAACTCTCTTCCTGACTGTCTGAGAGCCCCACAGTCTGTGGTTGACTTTAAGAGCGGCTTGAAGACCTTTCTTTTCGACCGAGCATACTCTACCTCCTCATGATTCTACTTTTGATAGTTGATATTGTTATTGATTTTACTTGTTTTTTTACTTGTTTTATTGACATTTAATTCTGTTGCACCTTGTAGCACTTTGAGATTTTCATTAATGAAAAGTACGTTATAAATTGAATTCATTATTATTTATTATTATTAAAGTGGGTGTCTGCGACGCACATATTGCGTAATATCCGACCCGTGCCGACCGGTGGAAAAGGGGCATAAATGGTTTTAAGAATCTTTTGGAATCCTGGCGAAAACCATTGCAGATATGTTCTTGTTTTTGATTTTGTACATCTACCTTGTGGTGTTTTGTTAGTTTTGATACTTTGCATTTCACTTTCTATTTCTCTCTTATGTTTTTTTCTGTTGTTTGTTGTTTAAGGAAATTCTACCATTGCTGTTCATCATTCTTTAGTTTGTAGCAGGTCGTTTTTGTGTTATGAGCCGATAAGGAAACAATTAAACGCTGAGAATAAATCTGACTTACAATAATTATATTTATTTTGATATAGACAAAGGGTTTGATTTAAAATTAACGGTACAGAATATTTAGGAAGTGACCCAAGATGTTAAAACAGTCAGCTGCCCTCACATGCACTACAAACAAAATACAATTCAATAAACTAGGCAGACCAACAAAAGACAAAAACTTTAAGGACAGCAGGTGACAGTGATTAACTGTAAAAAACAAGACAAATTTATTAAATACAAAACTTTAATAGAATCACTCTTAAAACAATTTAAAAATCAGTGCACACCTGCGGCGTCTGATAAGCCCACACCCAGTCACAGCAAATCCCAAATGGCACAGAAACGTGTGGCCCTACCAGACAAAAATAAAGAATAAACAAAACCATATAATACAATTTAAAACCCAGAAACCTGCAAGCCTACCTGTGGCGTCGAACCCCACACCCAGGTAGTCCTGCTTCAATCTGCTTCTTTAAAACTGTGTGGTCCTGTTGTAAACACATCACACATCAGAATAAAACCCACCCGTTTATAAACAACACTCAATATGTTTAAAAACAAGCCTTCAAACCTACCCCAAGCGCCTGCACCACAGCATGTGTGAACACAACACACCTGGCCACTCTCAGGAAATTGCACCCTGTCATCAGTACTGACAACTTCCCTTTTCTAGAGGCTTACAGCACAGGGAAATTGTGCCACCTTGTGGTGCCACCTGTTACATTCCCCCCCATCATCGTGCATCGACGACCCGACGATGTACCTGAAGAAATTAACCAATACCGGACAGCTATTCTTTTGTCTGCACAGAACGGGGCAGCCTGAATGGGTTTGAATGTTGTCCCGCAGTCTTCCTAGTTGACCTCCTGGGCTCTGAAATTATGGTTGTACCAGTTTCCACAGCGGATACTTGGCCAGGAAAAAGCTGACCATCAGGCAGTACATCTTCAGAAATACCTGCTTCAACATCCTCAACATCCGATAAGATTTCAGACTTAGGCAAATCAACAATTACATTCTCTGCCCCACTGTCAGTCAACACATTTTTCTCAGCCTCCATATCTTGAGACTCCACCACACTACTTTCAGGAACGCTTCTAAGCTCGGCCCGGTGTACTTGGCGGAAGGGTCCTTCCTGATCCACAGGTGCTATAGAATACACTACACCTCGATCAGGAGGTGGGCGAACCACTTGATAAGGAGTGGAGTCATAAAAATCCTGAATCTTACTCCGACCCCGGACAGAGTGATTTCTGGTATACACCAGATCTCCCTCCTGAAAATCTGGAGCAACATCCCCATCCTGATTTCTCTGAGCTCTTTTACTCTCCAATTTTCGATGCACCATGTCATAAGCCACCGTTAGAGACTTTTGGTGCTCTTCTACCCACTCTTCCAAG